>JAHESH010000284.1:0-23139 GCA_020826765.1 Teratosphaeria viscida
GCACCCCCCCCCCCCCCCCCCCCGCCCCCTCCTGCTCAGGATCCTCGGGTCGAATCCCCCATCCGCCTGTGACAAGAGACGCGTCGGCCTCCACCCTCGCTCGGGGCCGCCGCGCTCGAGCTGCAAGCTTCTCGACCTCGACGCTGGAGTGGTCCTCTCGGTACGTCCGTACGGAGCTGCCCATCTTTTACCTTTCTCCTAGGTTCATATCCGGCGTCCTACGTCGCAAGGACTCCTTTTTCGCGCGAGAGAGGGCATCTCAGTGGCGGATTCTTTCTTGATCGCGGTGGGGGATGATTGGACATGCTGTAGCGTTTTCTTGGTGGGATGGGTGGTCGGAGTCCGATCGTGGGCACGAGATGGATGGACCGTTTGGCGGACATTGGAGGGGGGCGGGGGGGGGGGTCTTGTTTTTTTCTCGAGAGGTTCTGTTCTCCGACAAGTGTCGCTTGAGATTGGGATACTGGGGGTGAGTCGTCGTTGACATCAGACCTCGAACGGATTTCATGGGATGGGATGTCAGAGGCCGACGCACAGCAGGTAGAGGACGTATTTGTGTACCTAGGTAGCCGCCGATATGGAAGACCTATGTATGGCCCACGCATGATTAGAGACAGGCAACACGCCAACTCCAGCCCCATCTCGAGCCAGCTTTTGAAAACCCTGGCTGCTGGGATCGTAGTCAAGAATGCTGCTGCCCAGGTGTCCATGCCCCCCCCATCCGCGACCGTCGCCGCCGTGCTGAGAACCCCCGTCCTCCCCTGCAGAGAGGTCAGCGTCACCGTCCCCTCGTCACATGACACAATCGTCAAGAAATGGTCCACGGACCGGTCGTCGGCGGGGTCGTCCGTCTCCGCCTGGCTGCCTCTCGCTCTGCACCAAGGACGATCAGGATCGGCCGAGGCATCGATTGACGACTCACGTCCCCGGACTCACGGCTGCTCATCGTCGACGCCGCCCGACCCCTTCTCGCCGGTCGCGTCGTCAAATCACCGGCCCGGATCCTCGGGGAGGCATGGTCTGTCTGATCGATGGGGCTTCTGCGATGCGGTCCGGGGTTGAACGTCACGGCAGCCGAATGACTGGGGACAATCCGAGGCCAGAAGAAAAAAAAACGCACCACAGTTGCACCATAGTCTTTGTATGATGTTCAGCCACAGCGCCTCTACTCTCATCACACCCCCTCCAATCACACGCATGCTGCCGCATGACGCACCGCCGCCTTCCCAAACCGGTTCGTCTGACAAGTTTGTGGCCCGCTTCCCCCCGACAGCGGATGCCAAGACATACATTCATGCTCCCGGATCCAGATGCCCGGGCCAGGGCGTCGCCAAAAGTGTTTCGAACTCTATATATATGGGGGTTCTGCAGGCCTCTCCGATGACCCATCCGCCGGGGCAGGATTCTGATATTGACCACTGCCATGCATGCCCCTGAATCGTTTGTGGCGGCCGCTGCAGTCTCGTCACGACGAAGAAGAGCACGGAGCAGTGTTGGGACACCGGGTGTGCCGATACCGCTTTGATATAGTGTGCCTGTTACATCAGCTCGAGGAACATGCTCTCAGAGCCATCAGACGTCGGGTCCAAGACATCCACTGCGAACAAGACCGCACGCGCACAGCTGTTGCACCGCAATCGCGTCTCGGTCAAGTTCCTGCCTCGGACGTGACCTCCAGACTCACTCTCCGTCGCTGTCCCTCGCGAGAAGAATCAAGCGACGGCGGTCCGACTCCCGAGAGAGCGGTGGCCGCGTGGCAGATGGAGCGTGAGATCAACGACTGTGACAGCTCGTCATGTCGTGATTCGGGCGGGCGGGCGGCTTCAACGCGTCACTGAGCTGCCGGACGCTCCACATATTTCTGTTCCATGGCTGAACACACGGGCCCGACGCGTCAGACGGCCAGTCGAGATGAGATCGGGGGCGGATGGACGGATCAGAGCGGATCGAGAGCAGCTCCATGTGCACCTCAGCCCCATCTCACGTTCCCGCTGGCTGATTCCGCCATCGGTCTGCGACCGAGAGGACTTGAAGTGACATGCCAATGGATGGTGATCGCATATCGACCCAGAAAGGGGGAACCAAAAAATAAGAAAAAAATAAAAAAAAAAGTACGGATCGGTCTGTCTGTCGCTGAACGCGTCCCCATCCCTCGCTACCGAAACATCCCGAGTCACGCCGGTCCATCGCTCGAGGGCAGCATCCGGTGGATGCACCGCCCGTCCGCACGCTTGTATCTCATCTCGTCACGTATCGGGTTCAGGTCACCGCCCTCGGTCTCGCCCTCGCCATCGTCACCGAGGGGGTCCGACTCGAACTGGTCGTCATTCGCAGCACATGCATCCGCGGGGCGAGCCCCGCGTCGGAAGGGTCGGTGGGTATTCCGTTCACGGCCCGGGAAGACCTGGCCGTAGCTGCGCTTGTGGGAATCCGCGGGGGTGCCGGTGGCCGAGAACATGGCGCCCTGGGGGCCGGGGGTCGTGGAGGGCGACGCGGGCTCGATCCGGGGCGTGGCATCATGAGGCATCTGCAGGGGCGGCAGGGGGGGCATCTTGTTCTCGAGATTCGGCCGCCCCGCACCGAGCGGGGTGCTCGCGCCGCCGGCGCGCGCGGGCGGCTGGATCGGTTGCAAGGGCGGAGGACGGGGGCCGTCCGGTGCGCCGTACGACGAGGGGCGGCTGTGGTAGCCGTTCGGCGGCAGAGGCCCGGCCGACGGGAGACTCGGCGGGGGCGGGGCCGCATAGGATCCGTAGGGAGAGGGCGCGGCGGCCGACCCGTAGCCCGGCTGAGGGGCGGGGGGCGGGGCGCCCGCGAATCGGCGGTCCTCGGCGGCGTAGTCCATGCTCGGGCGCGGCGGTCCCGCGGGGTAGCCGCCCGGGGTCGGGGGGTACGGCGACGGGGCGAGAGAGGTGGCGGGGGGCGCGGGCGGGTACGCGCCGCCGTAGTAGCTCGGCGGCGAGCCCGCCGCCGGCAGGGGGGGCGGGGGCTGGTACGACTGCTGGCCATGGAACGGCGGGGGCGGCGGCATGTGATGCTGCGGCTGCTGCATGTAGGGGGGTGGGGAGTACTGCGGGGCGGGTGAGGGACCGTACGGGGGGGTGGGACCGAATGCACCGGAGGGGGGCGGAGCGGCCTGGTAGGCGGGATTCAGGTCCGGGGCCGAGGGACGGCGCGACAGCGGATTGGCCCCCGCGGGGTGGCTCGCGTTGCTCGCGGAGCGAGGACGGCTGAGGGGCTCCATGTACGGCGGGGCGGGTGGGTAGGTCTCGGGGGTCATCGACGCCCGGGCGCGGGCGTCGGCGTGCTCCTCGTCATACCCATGCCAGTCGTGGTCCTTCTTGCTCTCGCGGCGGCGCATGCGGACATCCCGGCGGATCCGCACCCGGCAGCCTTGCTCGGCCACCATGCGACTGAGCGAGGTCGACTCGGTCAGACCGGGGAACTTCTTGGCACTGAAGACGGTGAAGGGCTTGGACTTGACCTCGAGGCGGTGGGTCACGTGGGCGTGGCCGGGCGTGAGGGGTCGCGCGCGCTCCTCGCTCCGGTCGGCATCCTTCTTGAGCTCCTCGTACAGGCTGAAGCTCAGGCGGTACACCCCCTCATGCCGGACACTGAGGTCCGGGAAGATGAAATAGCCGGCGGGCTTGGGCCGGTCCAGGTAGACCATCCCGGCGACGGGGGTGCCGGTGAGGACGGTGGCCTGACGGGTCTTCTCCTCGGGCACGCGACCGTGGGCGATGGGGCGGGCCTGCTCGAGGGTGGCGAACAAGAAGTAGTTGGCCTCCATGTTGAACGTGATGTCCCGGTCGGCATTCTCCCCCTCGAAGATCTGGAGCTCGACGATCGGGGGCGGGTCCACGGGGCGGCGGTCCGCCGAAGCTGGGCAGGTCAGTCGGGGTCCGTGTCGGTAAGGCGCGGCACTCACACTTGGCGCCCGCACCACATGCTCTCGCCCTCATGGGCTGTTGGATGACGGACATGCGGTAGGTCAGGCGCTTGCCATTCTTGGTGATGCGGGAGGTCGAGCTCTGGGTCTCGTTGTCCACGGGGATGCAGCTGACGTGTTCCTGTTGGTCCATGGCGGGCAACGCAGACGGCTTGGGGATGACGGCGAGCAGATGCCCGTGGGACTGGGTTGACAGTTAGCACGTCGATCGGGGAGGGGGTGCGGCGTGCTGTGCTGTGCTGTTCACTCCTCCGGTCACTCAGAGGACACAGGCACCAGAATGGGTTGGCGAGGGTCAGCAGGGTCAGGGCGGAAACGGGGGCCCCTCTCGTCCCGGCATGACGGTCTGGGGGGGGAGAGTGGCATTCCACGGGCACGGGAAAGCCAGATGGGTGTCGCGGCGCGGCGCGGGGCCCAGGAGGAATGGAAAGGGTGCACTCACGGGGGGGGGGACGGGGGACGTGGGACTTGCGAGGACGGCGGGCGAGAGTGGCCAGGCGACGAGGGAGGTGTGCCGCGATGCCGTCGCCGAAGAATGAGCCCCGAGGAGTCCGACGGCCGGTGGTGTGCGTCAAGGTGCGGGCGACGGGGGAGGAATGTCGGCAGGAAGCAAGAATGTTATGCGAGGCGTCGCAGGTGCGGGCGGCAGCTCCTTGATTGACGGTGAACCTTGGACTCCACCGCACTTCCGACTAGCCTGACGGGGGGGGGGGTGGATAGGTCCGTGAGGCCGGGACGTCCGGGGCTGAGACGCCTACCACAATCCGATCACGATCATCCGTCGGGGGGGGGGGTGGGGGGGAGGTGGATGGACGGCGAGGCGGAGGAGAAGAGGGGAGGAGGGAGGTCGGCGGTGGGCGATGGGCTGAATCCTGAATCCTGAATCCTGAGGCGACGGCGATGGACTGAATCCTGAGGCGACGACGAGGGGAAAGGAGGAGGATGATGGGAATGAAGAAGATTTGCAGACGACCGGAGGACCTGACTGAGAACACTATTCCCCCCCCGGGCGCCGGGTCCCAAGCCGGACCAGCTGCACGGCTGGACCTAGCCAGGGTCACCGCCGGAGCTAGCCGCTCGTCGCTCCTCGCCCCACTTGTTACTTGTTGCACTCGAAAGCGTGTCCTTAGGCGTCGTTTACTTCTAGTCGCTAGTAGATAGTAGCTCTAGTATTTAGTAAAAGTGGCTGTCTTACTAGCTAGCTTAATTATCTATCTACTTACTCCTAAATTAATTAATAAGGTATTATCTATTAGCTTAAAATAAGTAAGCTATAACCTTATATATTTGTTGCTATTCTTATATTATAGTATATCTATTTTTATACCTTATAGCTACTACTACTAGTAATAATAGACTATCTATTTATACTACTAAGCTATCTACTCTTATACTACTAATAATAAAGACTCTAAAGAAGAAGAAACTACTAGTAAAGTATAAGGTAGTATTATAGCTAATACCTTAGAAGATAAAGATACTACTATTCTCTTAGTATAATAATAATTATACTAAGAGAGTACTAGATACCTTTTATATATATATATATATATATATATAGAAGTATACTTAGACAAATAATACTAGTTTAAAGTCTTATAACTTTAAGAGGCTTATAATAGTACTAAGTCCTTTAGTAAGTTAGTAATAAAGGAGTAAGTAAATAATAAGTATAATATATATAAGTATATTTAGTTAAAATAGGAGTATTATATAGACTACTATAGTAGATAGGCTAGATATAAGAATCTTTTAGATAGTAAACTAGAGCTATATACTAATAAATAAGAAGTTAAAGATAACTATTATAAGGCTTATATAGATTATTATAGCTTCTATAATACTATACTAATATCTTATAAGTAGTTAAGATATTTATTTAATAGTAGTAAGGTCGCTACTAGTTTATATACTATAAGCTTAGTAGAATCTTATTATTAACTTAAGTAACTTATTAGATATAGATAAAGATAGTAATAATAAGGTAATTATAGCTAATAATAATTAAGATATATCTTTTAAGTTATTATAGATATAGTATAGTAGCTTATAGGCTCTTTTAAAGTATACTAAGTCTATAGTATCTAATACTATATAAGACTCGAGCTTAGAGGGTCCTTTAGATATATACTATAGATAGTCTATAGGAAGTTAATATATATAGTATACTATTATAGTCTATTAGTAGTTAGATATAAGGAAGGATTTTATTATACTATAGATAGTCTACCTATAGTCCTAAGATATTATAAGACTTAGGCTAAGGGGGTCCTTTAGGTCTATACTATAGGCAGTCTATAAGGAGTTAATATATATATATACTACTTATAGTCTACTAGTAGTTTAGCTAAAGGAAGGGTCTTACTATACTAGAAGTAGTCTATTAGTAGCCTTAAGAGGTAGTTCTCTACCTCTTACCTCTTATAGACTATAGGTAGTTAAGAAGGAATTAGATTCTCTATTAGACCTACTTCTAGTTAGATAGGAGTCGAAGAGAGAGGAGATTCTTCTATAAGAGAGAGTTCCTCTTAAGAAGAGAGATCTCTTCCTTCTCTAAGATTACTAATCTATATAGATAGGGGTCTATTATCTCCGCTATAATCTCTACCTTATTTATATAGTCTCTATATACGTATAAGGCCTTATTATAGAGTAATCTTCTAACCTATTTTAGGATAGTAGCTCTAATAGCTCCTCTTACTCGATCTTAGCCTTTACTTATAGGTCTAGAAGGATAAGATTCTACTAGTCTATTAAGGTAGAAAGGATTTGTTAAAGAGATCGAAGGAGAAGATAAGTAGGTATATAACTAACTACTTAGTTAGTAAAGTTAGCCTAAAGAAGGTAATAAGTAATAAGAAGGTAGAGAGGAGATAAGAGGCCTTAATTAAGGAGATAATAAAGAATTAGTCTATAGATAGGTTCGTACTATAAGACTTAGGCTAAGGAGGTCCTTTAGGTCTATACTATAGGTAGTCTATAAGAGGTTAATATATATATATACTACCTATAGTCTGCTAGTAGTTTAGCTAAAAGAAGAATCTTACTATACTAGAGGTAGTCCGCTAGTAGCCCTAAGAGGTAGTTCTCTACTCCTTACCTCCTACGGACCGTAGGTAGTTAAGAAGGAATAAGATTCTCTATCGGACCTACTTCTAGCTAGATAGGAGTCGAAGAGAAGGAGGATTCTTCTATAAAAGAGAGTTCCTCTTAAGAGGAGAGATCTCTTCCTTCTCTAAGATTACTAATCTATATAGATAGGAGTCTATTATCTCCGCTATAACCTCTACCTTATTTATATAGTCCCTATATATATATAAGGCCTTATTATATTAGCGTCTTAGCTATATATTAGATAAGGTACTATAGAAGGTAGCAGATTATAGTACTAGTATAGCTCTTAAGGGTAAGTATAATTATAGTAACTATA
This sequence comes from Teratosphaeria viscida, assembly GCA_020826765.1. Classification (NCBI taxonomy): domain Eukaryota; kingdom Fungi; phylum Ascomycota; class Dothideomycetes; order Mycosphaerellales; family Teratosphaeriaceae; genus Teratosphaeria; species Teratosphaeria viscida. The sequence continues at coordinate 7,377 of JAHESH010000284.1, forward strand.
GTAGCTATAAGGTTAGCGACCTTAAGAAGATATATTCGAGAGTACTATAGATATACTCTAAGGAGGTATTTAATAAGATCTCGATAGATAGTATAGTATTAAGTAAGATTGCTATTAATAAGAGTTAATACTTTATTCTATTTATTAATAGTATATCGACGTACTATTACCTTTAGGACTATAGTATTAGAATAGGTGCTAGAGTAGTATTTTAGTAGTACGTTAAGTACGTTAAGAAGTAGACTAGTAAGAAGATTAAAAGCTTTCGCCTTAATAATACTAGTAACTTTAGAGGTAAGGCCTTTAAGTAGAAGTATAAGGACTATAGTATATATCTATTACTAATAACGCTATATAACTTAGAGTAAAATAGACGTACTAAGATATTAAATTACCTTGTTACTTATATAGCTCGTAAGATAATAATTAAAGGTAGAGTCCCTAAGAGACTATAATATAAGGTAGTTAAAACTATAGTAGATATACTAAACTTAATACCCTTAAAGGTACTTAACTAGAAGTTACTATATAAAGTTATAGCTAAGTAGCTAAATTAGCCTATTAAAAAGCTAAACCTTAGTTATTTAAGGGTATATAGCTACGTTACCTACGTATATAATTATAACGTAGCTTATAGTAATAAGTTCGAGGTAAGAGTACTTATTAGTAAGCTTATTAGTTATAAGCGTAGTAGCTATTCGATTTATCGAGTATAGATACTCTTATTATTTAAGGTTGTTTATACTATGTATATAGCATTTAATAAGGACCTATTTACTATCTCTAATAATACTAAGGACAATTATCTAGTAACGCTCGATAAGCTATTTAGTAAAGATAATAACTCTAAGTTAAAGACTACTACTAACCCTCTATTAGAATAGAAAGGGGGTAAGTAAATCGCACCTACTATAATAGAAGTTTAGGAGGTACCTACTATAATAGAGGTTTAAGAATAAGAGCTAGTTATAGATTAAGAGTAGCTAGATACTCCTATACTAGACTTTAGTAACTACTATATAGTTGTAGAAGATAGGGTCGATTAGAGTAAGTACGAATTAGTAGAGTTAAGCTAGAAGCTCTAGTACTATATTATAGTAGTCGAGTAAGAAAGCTAATAGTAAAGGCGCGTAAGGCTAATAATATAGTAAAGTACTAAGCTCGAGTAGTTTATACTACCTTAATAGTAGCTATCTATTATACTAATAAGAAGCTACTATATACGTACGAAGAAGCGATTATCTTACTATAAGCTAAGTAGTAGATTACTACTATAAAGGTAGAAGTTAGTAGCCTTAAGAAGTATAAGTATTAGTTACTAGTAGTACTACTAATTAGTACTAAGTTAGTTAAGAGTAAGTAGGTCTATACTATTAAGTATAACGTTAGTAGTAAAGCTATAAGGTTTAAAGCTTAATAGATTAGTAAAGGCTTTACTTAGACGAAGGGAGTTAATTATAATAAGATATATGCCTTAGTAACGAAGCTATCTACTATTAAGATACTACTAGCGCTAGTAGTATAGTATAGCCTCGAATATAAGTAGTACGATATTATAACTACCTTCTTATAGGCTTTAATAGGTAATAAGTAGAAGGTATACGTCGAGTAACTATATAGCTTTAAGAAAGGTACTAATATAGTTTGTCTGCTATTAAGGGCCTTATATAGTCTTAAGTAGTCGCCTTTACTCTAGTATTAAGAGCTTACTAAGTTCTTAAAGTCGATTCAATTTATACTAGTATAGGCTAATACTTACCTCTTTAAGTATAAAAATAGTATATATATTATTATATATATAGACGACCTTCTTATTATTACTAACTCGCTAGATAAGGTCTAATAGCTCTTTAAGTTACTTAATAGCAAGTTTAAAATAAAGGAGCTTAGTAACGTCGCATTCTATCTTAGCTACTATATTATATATAATAGAGCTAATTATCGAATCTATATACTTTAAGACGCCTATCTTTAGTATCTAAGTAAGCGCTTCGACTTTAAGAGCTTACTACTAGCGTATACGCTATTCCCTTCTAACTATAAGTTATAGGTAGCTAAGGATAGCTATTAAGTATTAAAGCATATTATAAAGAAGTACTAATAGCTAGTTAGTATACTAATATAGCTATCTTATATCTCTTATATTAATAGAGTATTTTATATAGGCTAGTTAAGTAGGTATCTTACTAACTCTACCTCTTAGTATATAGAGGTAGCGCTATATATTACGCGTTACTTTATATCTTATCTATATAATAGTATTATACTTAGAGCTATACCTAACTATACTTATAATAAGCTAGTAATAGAGGCCTATTATAATAGCTTATAGGCCGACAACTAAGATAACTATCGTTTAATATATAGTTATCTTATTAAGATATTCGGTCTAGTAGTATAGAAGATAGGTAAATAGCTACTTATAACTTAATCTATAACTAAGGCTAAATACGTAGCTATAACGCTTATAATATAAGAGGTTAGTATACTATATAACCTCCTTAGTAATCTTAATAAGCTATAAGAGTATATTACTCTATATAAGAACAATTAGCTATCTATTAATCTACTTAGTCGTCTAGTAGCTAATAGTAGAAGTAAGTATATTAATATATATTACTACGTTATATATAAGTAGACTAAAGCTAGTCTTATTAAGGTAACAAAGATCTATACTAACTAATAGGCTACTAATAGCCTAACTAAGTAGCTTAACTATATTAAGTTTAAGTAGTTTAAGTAGCTAGCTAGTATAGTTAACTATAGTAGCATCCTTCCTTCGAATAATAATAAGTAAGCGATCGAGCGGTACAACTTAAAAGAGTAAGGAGTTAAAGAATAAGGAAGTACTATCTAGTAGTAACTAGTAGTAGTACTATCTTAGCGACTAGATAATAATATTATTTAATATCTAGCGTTTAGTTAATTAAGATACTCCTTTAAGCGTTATAGATATAACTAGTCTTTATTCGAATAGATAGTAGTAAGAGTATACGTAAAGAGAGTAAGTTAGTAGAGTAGTACCTAAGAGGTACCTAAAGTAATAGTAGTAGTTATATAAGCCTATATAGTAATTAGGCCTTTATTTAACTTAGTAGATAGATACTTATAATATACTTATTTGTAACTATAGTTTAACTATCTTCTCTAATAGTCGTATTCTAGCTCTTACTACTACTAGGCTAAAACCCTTTCGCTAATATCGAAGTACTTTAGCTAAGTCTAATTTCTTCTTTAGAGGGTACGCCTATACCTTCTACGAGTAATTATTAATAATAATAAGGAAGTACCTAAACTCTTCCCTCGATAATAGAAGGGGACTATAGATATTAAGTAAGATAAGTTTAAGGATCTAATACTTCTAGTTAGTTACTTTAATCTACTTCCTCTTTATATTAGTAATTCTATATATCTTATAGTTAAAGCTATCGATAATAGGTACTAGGCTCTTTAGCGTAGTAACCTTATAAAAGGATCTTAACTTAGATGTACTATAGTATAAGAATTGATAATACTAGAGATTATAGAGTTTATACGTAGCTTAGTTAGAGTTATCTATATCTGCTATTAGAGTAAGTAGAGACTCTACTCTATTCTCTACTTTATTAGTCTAAGAGACTAGAGTACTATAGACTTTCTAGAGTTAATAGATATTATAGAGCAAATAATATTCGAGGACTAGATCGATATTCGAGTTTACTATATAGAACGTATTAGGAAGTATTATTCTAACTAAATCGAATTTCTAGACAAGCTTTTAACCTAAGATTAGAATAACCTCTAGGTTCGGAATATAAAGCGTAGGTACTATTAGACTTCTTCTAAACCTATTAGAGACCTCTATTATACTCTTATATCTACTCTCTAAGAAGCTACCCCTAACTTTTATTTTTCTTATATTAGTCGGGTTTAGCTTCCTAAAGAGATTCTTATTATTAGATATATAAGCTAATATACTAGAGTCGAGAAGAATTATATCTTATAGAAGCTTACCTTTATAATTAGCTATAGCTTCTACTAAATCGTACTTGTCTTTACTCTTAACGTTAGAAGAATCCGAGCTTTTAAAAGAACTCGAGTACTCTAAGCTAGAGTCGCTCGATAATAATATACTTACTTTAGCTATATATATCTTACTCTTTTTATACTTCTACTTACTCTTACTCTTATTAGAGTGCTTCTTATCCTTCTTACCTCGTCGCGACTTACTCTAACTCGACCTTTTCTTCGCCTTCTTAAGTACCTTAATTTTCTAAGTTAGAGTCTTTAGGTTAGTTATATTCTCTTTTCTTTAGCGCTATAAGCTAGACCTCCTCTTATTCTTCTTCTCTTTTAGCATCTTTTAGTACTCTAATAGGCTTAGGTACTTAGGAAGTAGATATTTAGATAAGCTATAAAGATAATACGACCTAGCTCTTCTAGCCTTTATACTTATTATATAGTTAGAGCCTTATATCTAGGCTTCTTCTTTAAATAAGATATATATAATCTTTACGCTATCTTTTATACCTATTAGGTCGATTATCTGCCTAAGATTATAGTATTACTCTAGTAACGTATTTAGTAACTACTAAACTACTCTATTATATAAGTATAAGATCTTTATATCTAGCTCGATACTAATAATCTTATATAAGAGACTTAATAAAGTCGTAAAGATATTATTAATTATTATGTCCTTATCTATCTTATAGGTTATATACTATTACTAGTATACTCTTAACAAAGTTAGAAGGTTCTTAGTATACTTCGCGCTAAGAAGAGCCTATACGTCTATAGCTATAGTATACTCTAGTATTAGAGATAAGTCGATCTTATCTAGGCTCTAAGTTATCTCGAATAGAGCTATAGAATTATTCTAGTACTACTTATTAGTATTTACTAGCTTATATATCTAATTTCTAAATATATACTATAAATACTTTCCTTCTAATATAGTTACTTATAGTACTACTCTAACGTTCTAGTTCGAGGAGCTCTAATTAGTATTCTAACTAGTAGTACTCTAACTAGCGCTCTAACTATTTTAACTAGTAGGATCCTCGCTAAGATATATATTACTTATTCTAGATACTAGCGTGTCGGACTCTAATTATAACCTCTAATCGCGAGGAGACGCTTACTATATAGTTAATAAGAGATTAGGTAGCTACATTCTAGTCTCTTTAACTCTAGGAACCTTGCTATTTATAATTACTATCCTTAGGCTAGCTAGGAGAGAGGCCTTTTAATCTAGTAGCTATATAACCTTCTTTAGTATAAGTAGTCGTATTACCTACTTAAACTAGAGCTTATAGTTTTCTCGAATAAGGATAGAGACCTTCTTCTAGTCCTTAGTAGAATCTATAGTAAAAAGAATTAGAATCGAATAATAAGTAAATAAAAATTAGAAAATAGGCGAAGTAGTTACTTTAAGTCGAATCTAGTATAGTTTTTCTAAGGTTACTATAAACTTTAACTATATCTAGGTAGTTACTAGGCGCTTTTCCGACTTATAAGTGCCTTAGCAGTTCTCTAATCGGTCCTCTAATTAGCTCTAGTCTTTCTATATAGTATAGTAGTAGCCTCGAGTCTACCTTCAATTAATTAGTAGATTAAGAACACTCTTCTAACAAATTCGACTCCTAGCTATAAGTAAAACCTAGGCTTATAACCTATTAAATTAAGATCCGACACTTAATAGAGATCTAATACTCTAGTAAGTAATAGATTTACGTATAAGGAAGTAGCTACTAGAGAAATATATTATATTAGGAAAGGAATGTACCTAGGTATAGATAAAGAAGTAAATAGTATATTATATTCGTTAGAGAAGAGAAGCTATCTCTTCTCTCTCTCCTTTAAATACTCCTACTCCTACTAAGCTTATAGAGAACTTAGTTAGAGGACTTATAAGTTATGTTCTAGTATAACTCTCTTTACTCTAACTTAGCTAGATAGGTATAAGACTACTCTCTACCCTTTTTTAATAATAATACTCCTTATCTAATTATAGATAGTAATCTAGGTATAGATAGTACTTACCTTTATATCTAATATTCTACTTATAAGTAGCTATTACTTAGTTAAGAGTTAGCTATATATAGCGAAGCTTAATAGTAGCTACTAATATAACTCTATTACTATAGACTATATCTATATTACTAATATTAACGCTACGCTACTTATAGAGCTCGACATATATAATATATATATTATAGACCTTATTAAGATAGCTTTATAGAGGAGGGAAGATCTAGAATAATTAGCTACTACCTATAGACTATAGGTAGTTATAAGACTTAGGCTAAGAGGGTCCTTTAGGTCTATACTATAGGCGGTCTATAAGAGGTTAATATATATATATATACTACCTATAGTCTACTAGTAGTTCGGCTAAAGGAAGGATCTCGCTATACTAGAAGTAGTCCGCTAGTAGCTCTAAGAGATAGTTCTCTACTTCTTACCTTCTATAGACTATAGGTAGTTAAGAAGGAATAAGATTCTCTATTAGACCTACTTCTAGCTAGATAGGAGTCGAAGAGAAGAGGGATTCTTCTATAAGAGAGAGTTCCTCTCGAGAAAAGAGATCTCTTCCTTCTCTAAGATTACTAATCTATATAGATAGGAGTCTATTATCTCTACTATAACCTCTACCTTATTTATATAGTCCCTATATATATATAAGGCCTTATTATAGAATAATCTTTATACTCGTTTTAGAGTAGTAGCTCTAATAGCTCCTCTTACTTAATCTTAGCCTTTACCTATAGGTCTAGAAGAATAAGGTCCTACTAGTCTATTAAGGTAGAAGGGATTTGTTAAAGAGATCGAGAGAGAAGATAAGTAGATATATAACTAACTACTTAGTCGGCAAAGTTAGCCTAAAGAAGGTAATAAGTAATAAGAAGGCGGAGAGGAGATAGAAGGCCTTAATTAAGAAGATAATAAAGAATTAGTTCGCGGATAGGTTTATACGCTCTAGGATTATAGGTAGGAACTCTAGCTCTAAGCTAATATTACTTACCTATAGGCTAAGTTATAGGACTACTATAGCTAGAAGCAGACCGCTAATAGACTACTAATAGGTAGATACTCCTTAGCGAAGCGGACTATTAAGGAGCTACCTAATTATAGAGAGAAGAATTTTAAGTAGTTAGAAGACTTTATTCTTAATTATAAGATTACCTTCTTCTAAGCCCTATACCTCTATAACGAAGGTTTCTAGTAGATAACCTAGGCTATATAGTATCTTTTAGATACGCTAAAGAACTATTAGAGGGTATAGTAGAAGTTAAAGAGTAAAGCAGAATATTAAGCTATTACCTAGAAGTACTTTAAGAACTTTATAGCCTAACTCTTAGATAGCCTAGAGGATCGACTCCTTTAAGCCTATATTAAGTATATAGGTTATAGGTAGAAGTTAGACTAGATAGCCTAAGCCTTCCTTATATATATAGAGGAGCTTAAGAACTAGATAGATCCTTAGTATACTAAGAAGTAGCTCCTATACTATTACTTTACTCGACTTATAGATAAGCTATAGAAAGCTATTATTAACTATAATACTACTCCCGCAACCTAGAATAAGCTTATAGATCTTACTTCTAGATTAGAGAAGAATATTCTAAAGAAGAAGATAGCTAAGAAGCCTATAGAGAAGAAGCCTACGCTAAAGGCTTCCTTAGCGAAGGGTAAGAATAAGTCGAAGGATTATACTACTAATAGTCTATCTAAGAAGCCTAAATATAATATAAGTAAAGTAAGTTACTATAGGTATAGCAAGAAGAGCTACCTCTAGCCTAACTACTCTAAGATTAAGAACAATTTAGGTAATAATCCTAATAAGACTCCTATTATTCTAAAAAAATCTTAAGCCTAACTATAGGCAGATTAGTAGTAGTTAGGCAAAGATACTCGAAGACTAATAATACTATCTAGCTACTCGAGAGTAAAGAAGTTATTCGCGACTAGTATATTTTATATACTCTAAGTAGCTTACCTACTAATAATTTGGAAGTAAGGGTTATATTTAATACTTATAGACAAGTTACGCTATTAGACTAGCATGTTATAGTTAAGTATAACCTTCCTAAGATTATAGCCTAGATTCTAGATATTAGCTAGCTAAGCTCTTAAAGCTAGAAGTACTATAGTATATATAAGTTATAGCTTATAATAACCGATTATATAGAGTAAGCTCGTTAGAAGACTATTCTTATATATAGTATAGACATAGCTAATTAGGAAGTCCTATTAGGCTATTATACTTTTAAGTATTATATGATCGATATTTTAAATAGCTAGGATACTTAGAAATAGGAGTATATTAAAGAAGATATAGACTTTATTTCTACTAAAGCTTTAGCGCGTATACTAAAGAGGGACAAGAAGTAGCTAGTATAGTACGTTAGCTAGATCTAAGTTAAATATACTACTAATAGTCTATTAAAGATATATATTACCTAAGCTGCTATTAATCTAGGGATTCTAGATACGCTATATAACTACTAGGACCTATTTAATAACGAAGCTACTAGTATACTTCTCTCTTACTAAGTAACTAACTATGCTATTAATTTAGTAGATAGGAAGGAACCTCTTTATAGACTACTATATCTACTATTAGCCTATAAGTAAGAAGTTCTTTAAGAATATCTTAAGAAGGAACTTATAGCTAGGCGGATTAAATATAGTATTAGCCCTACTAGCGTACCTCTCTTATTTATTCTAAAGGTAGATAATAACCTACGCTTATATATAGACTACTAAGCCTTAAATAATATTACTATTAAGGATAGATATCTACTCTCTCTTATTAAAGAAACCCTAGACTAACTTATTAGCATAAAGTATTTTACCTTACTAGACCTAAAGGATACCTACTATTATATCTAGATCCGCAAAGGTAATAAGTAGAAGACTATATTCTATACGTAGTATAGCTACTATTAATATTATATTATACCCTTTAGCTTAACTAATACTCTAGTAACCTTCTAAGTATATATTAACTATACTCTTTTAGGTCTCCTAGATAATATCTACGTTATATATTTAGATAATATTCTTATCTATACGTACTCTAATAGTCTAGAAGAATACTAGGATATAATAAGAAAAGTACTAGACTATCTTAGGAAGGCAAGCCTATATTATAATCTAAAGAAGTATAAGTTCGCTACTAACTTAGTAAAGTTTCTAGGCTTTATTATTAAGAGAGATAGAGTAGTAGCTAATCTAGATAAAATAGCGATAATCTAAGACTAGCCTTACCTAATAATAATTAAGTAGCTCTAAGGATTTCTTAGCTTCGTAAACTTCTACTAATAGTTTGTTAAAGGTTATACGAAGAAGATAGCTACTATAACTAACTTATTAAAGGGTAACTAAGACTTTAACTAGACTAAAGCGGCCTAGGAGTTATTTAAGAAGGTAAAGAAGTATTTTAAAGAATTACTACTTCTTCGTTATTTTAATCTAACTAAGAGGATTAAGCTAGAGATAGATTTATTAGACTTTAGTATCTTTAGGATCTTATTATAATTATTTAAAGATAGTAAGTAGCATCCTATCGCCTTTACGTCTAGAAAGATATAGGACTATAAGTAGAACTAGGAGATATATAACTAGGAGCTACTAGCGATTATCTACTACTTTAAGACTTAGTAATAGTACTTCGCTAGTATACTAGTACTAGTTAAGGTATATATAGACTATAATAACCTAAAGACTATCTAGACAATCTAGCGCCTTAATCTATAATAAGCTAGATAGGTAGTATATCTAGGATAATTCGATTTTAAAATCTACTACTAGTTAGATGTCTCTAACCCTACTAATAGTCCTTTATAGAAGCTAGATTATTAGATAGAAAATAATACTATTAATATATTACTTCTAACTCTCTAGCGAAAGCTTAGGCTAGTAAGCGATAGTATTAAAGTAATAGTTAGTATAACGTAAGTTAAAGAAAGTAGCTTAGGAACTATATCTAAAGAGATTTTAGATACTAGCGAAAAACTACTAATAGTATCGAATATATATAACGCGTCCTTCTTAGACGCTAGTACTAGTACTTATCTATACTATGTACTATACTCTTAAGTATATATTTTGCTTATAAGCGAAACTAGTTCGAGTAATACTAATACTAAGTTTATCTAGATAATTATAATATTATAGGAGAAGGATCCGTTTATAGCCTAGATCCGAGCTAGACCTAGTTATAGGTAAGTTACTCTTAGGCGCGCTAATCTATAGCGTTTTAATAAGAACAACTTATTATAGTTTTATAGAAGGCTCTTTATTCCTAATAAACCTATAATATAGAATAAGATCCTAGTAATATTCTATAACTCTATACTTATAGGCTATTTTAGAGCTAATAAGATATTATAGCTAATTAAGAGAACGCTATACTAGCCTAAATTAGAGTCTAATATAAAGAGCTATATTAAATCCTATATAGTATACTAGAGATCTAAACTAGGCTAGTATCTACTATATAGCGAGCTTACGCTATTACTAATTCCTAAAGATATTTAGGAGGAGATTAGTTTAGACTTTATAACTAGTCTGCTTCTAGTAAAGTCTAAAGGTACTATATATAATATAATACTAGTAATTATAGATAGGATATCTAAGATAGTAATATATATTACTATATAGAGTACTTAGAATATAGAATAGGTTATTAATATGTTTATTAAGAATATTATAACGAAGTTTAGCTTTCTAAAAGGAATTGTTAGTAACTATAGCTTACTATTTACTTCTAAGCTCTAGACTAAAATCTGCTTCTATTATTAGATAGAGTATAGACTTAGTACTATATACTACTCTTAGATAGATAGCTAGATAGAGCGTTAAAATTAGACTCTAGAAATATTCTTATAATACTTTATAAATAATAACTAGGATAATTAGCTTTAGTTATTACTATTTATAGAGTTTACGTATAATAATACGCCTTACTCTAGTACTAGTACGAGCCCGTTTAAATTAGTACTAAGCAAGTATCTAAGGTAGGCTATATATAAGGATGTATATTATAAGGAGGAGGCGCTAGCTATATCTTTAAGAGTAGAAATAATACGTAAGTCCTAAGAACTTATAGTAGAGTATCTCTATAAGGCCTAAGAGTAGTAGCGTAAGTAGTATAATAAAAAGTATCTTCTATTAATATTTCGGCTAGGAGATCTTATTCTTCTTAGCTCTAAGAACCTAAAGCTATTATAGCTAAGCTAGAAGATATCTACTAAGTTTATTAGTCCGTTTGTAGTTAAAGAACTTATAGGGCGATAAGCCTACTACCTTCGCCTTCTAGTCTTATACCAAATCTATAACGTATTCTATATATCGCTCCTTAAACTCTTCGAGAAGCGTAATAGCGAACCTTTAATAAATATTACTAAACCTAAGATTATACCTAATAGTAAAGAGCTATAGGAGGTCGAGAAAATCTTAGATAAGCGTATAAGGAAGGGTAAGAGAGAATACCTATTACGATAGAAGAATTATAATAAGTAGAATAATATATAGTAAAGCGTAGAGGACTTTAAGGAGATAGACAAGCTTTTAAAAGAATAGTAGGAATCCTTATTAAACTATAGGCAGATAGGGACAAGAAAGGATAATAAGTAATATTAAAATAACGCTTTTTATTTCTCCTCTATCTTAACTCTAAAGAAAACCTAATACTATACTAATATATAGAGGTAGGCGTATTAGTCTACTACTAGTAAGGTAAGCTACTAACTATAGGCGGACTATTACTATCTTAACGCCTTATATACCTCGCTCTTAATAATCTGTCCTTAGATACTAAAACTAAAGTACTACGCTACTAATATAGTAGTAGTAGTATCTACTACTATAATAGTAGCGAAGGCTATAGCAGTTTATAGTATACTAAGAACCTATACTAGACTAGTAGTAGTAGTATTAGCTAGCGTAGCTATCTATAGGTCTATAGTTATAGTAGTTACTATAGGCGGACTAAAGGAGGTTTAGAGTAAGAAAGCTAGGTTAGTTATAGTAGAGGTCGCGTTAGAAGAGCGCTTATAGTACTTATAAAGGCGGCGGGTACTAATAGGAGTTATTAATATATTAGTAGTCTAACCTTTAGGAATCTTAACTTCTTCTAACCTATAAGCTAATATAGGCTATATATTAAATATACCTACTATCTTAGATAAAGGTAAGATATTACTTTATACTAGGTTAAGAATTATTATAGTATACCTCTTATCCTTCTTAGATAACTTGCGTAAAGAGTTACGTATAAAGTTATTATTACTAGTAGGAATAGTAGACTACTTATCGCTAGATATCTTAATAATAACCTTCTTAGTAAAGGCGCGGGACTTCCTTAGTAGCGTATTACCGCTACCTACTATCTATATTAAGATTCTCTTAGCCTTACTACTAGATAGGTTACGGACCTAGTCTAGAGTATAGCCCTCCTTAAATAGCATCTTAGCTTAGCTAGACTACTAATAGATATAATAGTTAAAGTAAGAAGTATAGTTAGGTAAGAAGCTACGCTCCTAGCGTCTATAGCTCTTAGATAGTATATTATTAATATATATAGTCTTCTTAGTCTTATTAGCGCTAGCAACTTTAGTTAGCTTATAGGTAGCTACTCTAAAGTAGTCGATAAGGTTAATATACTCTACTTCTATATTAGAATTAATAGAGTTATTACTATTATATATACGCGGCTCCTTATTAGTATTAAGTATAATAGGGTTATACTTTTAGCTACTACTAGAGTAATAGTATAGATAGTAATAGAAATTACTCGAAATCCTTATATAGAAGAGATAACTAGAAGACGTATTAGCTACTAGTAGAGCGCGTCTATAGGAGATAGTAGATTAGATGTCGCTATATCCTATAATAGACTATTAGTAAAAGAAGTATATATTATACTATAGGTAGTCTACTTATAGCTATATTACCTATTATCTATAACGTTCTAGGGGCTGTCTTAATATCTATACTCTACTTATAGCGCTTCTTCTTATTCTTAATATAGTAGAACTCTTTATTAGTATATAGGTAGCAATCTAGATATAAGTAGTATTTATCCTTATACTTAATATCCTACTTATAAGTAGCTATTACCTAGTTAAAAGTTAGCTACGCCTAGCGAAGTTTAATAGTAGCTACTAGTACGACTTCGTCTTTATAGACTATATCTATATTACTAATATCTACGCTACGCTACTTATAGAGTTCGACGTATATAATATAATTATTATAGACCTTATTAAGGCGGCCTTAAAGTAGAAGAAAGATCTATAACTATTAGTTACTACCTATAGACTATAGGTAGTTAAAACTATAAGCGAATAACTTATAATCTTATAAAAGCCTTTTTTGCTCTTAGTATAGTAACTATAGGTATAGTTGTCTAGCTTCTTATATAAGCGGCTAATAGCGACGCTTTTTAGCGTATATTATATAAAAGATATATAGGATAGGAGTATTATTACGTAGAGCTATAGTATAGAATTAGTATATCTTATTAGTACTAATATTAGTTATATATATGCTAATAATAGTAGTACTACTACTATAGAAGCCTAGTATTATAGGCGGACTATAGGAGGTTATATAAATAAAGAAGTTAATTATAGACTATATATAGTTATAGGACTTTAATAAAGAAGAGCGTAGAGAAGATTATTAAGTAGGAGAATAGTTAGTAATTAACTAAAAGGAAGAATTTAATATTAACGCTAGTAATTCGGCGCTAAAGTATTACTATAATAACGCGTACCTACCTATTTAGGCTAGTTACTATAATAGACCTTCTATAAGGTTCTATTCTATATTTATACTAGTATATAGAGTAACATACGCGATATAAGTTATAACACCTTACTATTAGGATATTAGCTTAGGAAGGGGGCGCCTATAAGACTTAGGCTAAGAGGGTCCTTTAGGTCTATTATATAGGTAGTCTATAAGAGGTTAATATATATATATACTATCTATAGTCTACTAGTAGTTTAGCTAAAGGAAGGATCTTACTATACTAGAAGTAGTCTACTAGTAGCCCTAAGAGGTAGTTCTCTACCTCTTACCTCCTATAGACTATAGGTAGTTAAAAAGGAATAAGATTCTCTATTAGACCTACTTCTAGCTAGACGGGAGTCGAAGAGAAGAGGGATTCTTCTATAAGAGAGGGTTCCTCTTAAGAGAAGAGATCTCTTCCTTCTCTAAGATTACTAATCTATATAGATAGGAGTCTATTATCTCCGCTATAACCTCTAGCTTATTTATATAGTCCCTATATATATATAAGGCCTTATTATAGTAGTTAAAACTATAAGTAGATAACTTATAATCTTATAGAAGCCTTTCTTACCTTTAGTATAGTAGCTATATATAAGACTTGGGCTAAGGGAGTCCTTTAGGTCTATACTATAGGCGGTCTATAAGAGGTTAATATATATATATACTACCTATAGTCTACTAGTAGTTCGGCCGAAGGAAGGATCTCGCTATACTAGAGGTAGTCTACTAGTAGCCCTAAGAGGTAGTTCTCTACTCCTTACCTCCTATAGACTATTAGTAGTTAAGAAGGAATTAGATTTTCTATTAGACCTACTTCTAGCTAGATAGGAGTCGAAGAGAAGGTAGATTCTTCTATAAGAGAGAGTTCCTTTTAAGAGGAGAGATCTCTTCCTTCTCTAAGATTACTAATCTATATAGATAGGAGTCTATTATCTCTACTATAACCTCTACCTTATTTATATAGTCTCTATATATATATAAGGCCTTATTATAGAGTAATCTTTATACCTATTTCGGGGTAGCGGCTCTAATAGCTCTCCTTACTCGATCTTAGTCTTCGCCTATAAGTCTAGAAAGATAAAGTCCTACTAGTCTATTAAGGTAGAGAGGATTTGTTAAAAAGATCGAGAGAGAAGATAAGTAGATATACGACTAACTACTTAGTTAGTAAAGTTAGCCTAAAGAAGGTAATAAATAATAAGAAGGCGGAGAAGAGATAGAAGGCCTTAATTAAGGAGATAATAAAGAATTAGTCTATAGATAGGTTTATACGCTCTAGGATCGTAGGTAGAAACTCTAGCTCTAAGCTAATATTACTTACCTATAGGCTAAGTTATAGGACTATTATAGCTAGAAGTAACCTACTAATAGACTACTAATAGGTAGATACTCCTTAGTAAAGCAGACTATTAAGGAGCTACCTAATTATAAAGAGAAGAATTTTAAGTAGTTAGAAGACTTTATTCTTAATTATAAGATTACCTTCCTCTAAGCTCTATACCTCTATAACAAAGGTTTCTAGTAGGTAACCTAGGCTATATAGTATCTTTCGGATACGCTAAAGAACTATTAGAGAGTATAGTAGAAGTTAAAGAGTAAGGCAGAATATTAAGCTATTACCTAGAAGTATTTTAAGAACTTTATAGCCTAACTCTTAGATAGCCTAGAGGATCGACTCCTTTAAGCCTATATTAAGTATATAGGTTATAGGTAGAAGTTAGACTAGATAGCCTAAGCCTTCCTTATATATATAGAAGGGCTTAAGAACTAGATAGACCCTTAGTATACTAAGAAGTAGCTCCTATATTATTACTTTACTTAACTTATAGATAAGCTATAGAAAGCTACTATTAACTATAATACTACTCCTATAACCTAGGATAAGCTTATAGATCTTACTTCTAGATTAGAGAAGAATATTCTAAAGAAGAAGATAGCTAAGAAGCTTATAGAGAAGAAGCCTACGCTAAAGGCT
>JAHESH010000285.1:0-25504 GCA_020826765.1 Teratosphaeria viscida
GAGGGTGGGGGGGGGGGGGGGGGGGGGGGGGGGGGTTTCTCTCTCCTCCTGTTTGGTGTGGGATATCTAACCCCCATCGCCAGGTGGATAGGTTGTGTGGTGTGTGTGTGGGGAGGGAGAGGGAGGGAGGGAGGGAGGGAGGGAGGGAGGGCGTGAGTCGGGCCAGGCGCCCCCTTGCCGTGCATATTCTCGTCCCCCCGAAGCGTCGACGGGCATCCTGGGGACTAGAAGAGCCCTTCCCCCATCCCTTGTTTTCTGAGCGTTCAGAAGATTCCAGGCGGGAGGACGTGGCTGGTTCGACTGAGGTGGGATCATCGTTTCGGGAGGTTCGAGGGAACTGCCAGCCCGGTCTTGAAATGATGCTGGGGTGTCTGCGGGTGAAGTCGTCTCGTGGGTCAGATATCCTTTTTGGGACGCATGTAGACATTGCTGGTGTTGGGGGGGGGGGGGGGGGTTTATCAAGGATTTCAGGATCCATGGGAGGAGGCAGGAGCTGTGGTTTGTGCTTTTTTGTCACAACTTGGCTGTGCGGGTGGGCAGGGGAGGGATAGGAGGGGTGGGAAGTGAGATGAGAGACTGATTCGATCGGAAGTACGATTTCGATACATAAGAGACTAAATCCAAAACGCCGGAAACGCCATTGGTGATGGCCAAATCCGCCCTTCATGGGCATACAAAGGAAACGCGGCATCAGGAGGCGGCAAATCATGTGCGAGGGCGGTGGTTTGCACAGCCCGTGCACGCATCCACGACAGGACCGCCGTCCGCGGACGAATGATGCGTCCGCCCTTACAATCTCCATGACTGTGTTGACCTCCTCAAAGGTTCGTGGTGCGGAGACAAAGACGAGGTCCTCGGGGACAGGGGGCCGCGCCTCGGTGGTGAAGAACCAGAACGTCCAGGCCGGATTGGCCCTGGGCGAGCGGATGCCTCTCACCATACCCTGCCTCGATGACTTTGGCAATGTCTGCTGGGTGCAGCATGACATGTAGAGACCCGTCGACGTGGTGAGGATGGCGTATCTCGCAGCCGAAAGTCCGGAAGAGCGGTGCCCGTACCGAGTCGCAGGTCGAGATGAGTGCTTCTGTGCACTTCTCGAGAAAAGCTTGTCCGGTAGTCGATGTGGCCACTGTTGGATGTTGCCAAGTCTTTGAAGCATTCGAGCAAGTAGGCGAATACCTCAGGACGGTCCTCGGTCGTGCGCTGGTCGAGCTGACGCTGCGGTGCGATGCCACCTACCGTTGGTCTGGGACCTGACCTGCTTGCCAGTGGCGATGTCAGGAAGCCCGAGCCAGCATTACTAGCTGGTGGCTGGAGCACGTCAATGCGCCCGAACATGGCTAGGAGCGAGATCCGCTTGAAGCCATTGGGAGTTGATGGGGTGCCGCCAGGACCTAGAGCCAAGAAAGCCGCGTAGTCAGCTTGTGCCGTACGATAGGCGCGGATCGATGCGGAGACCACGTACGTGGTCAGGAGCATAGCGACTGCGCCGGGAGTCAAGACTGCGGACCCTACAACGCATGTTGTTAGTCCAACAGCGAAGAAAGCGACAAGCACGAATTGAGATGTCGTCTCGATACTAGTAAGGTAGCCAAGGACGAGCATCAACCATGTGAGTGCCTGCCACACACAGTCAGGGATGCATCGCGCAATAGGACGAATGGTACGTACTAATGGTTGGTCCTTACAGACAGGACCGAGCATCATGCCGACTCTAGCACCCACATGATGAGAGGAGTGCTTCGAAGATTAACGTCGTGGCTTGCGCGACAGTCAAACTAGAAGTGTTGATACCGCTGATCGTCATGAAGGGCAGTCTGTTCAGCTACGTCAATGTGTGATGAGTGGTTGGTGGTAGAGGCGTTGCCCTGTGTTGTCCAAGGTTGCGGTAAAAGCGTTGACTCGGGTTGTTGTTGTTGGTTGGTTGTTGTGTGTTGGTTGTTGTTTGTGGTTGTTTGTGGTCGTTTGTTTGTGGTTTGGGGTGAGAAGGAATAGCAGGATAGAGCGACGACATAGCGGTATATATGCAGGATATAGACAATTGATTGGTGTATGGCGAAGGCTGTAGCACATTGGCAATGGCATTACAAGGAGCAGACAAAGCTATAGTGCGAGGCCGTGAGCCATTGTTATCGGGGTTGCCCCAAGGGAGTCTTGATAACGTAATGTGATAGTAGACCAGACTGCCACACAGGCCATTGACACAGGCCATTGTTCAGTCGATGATCGACGGTCGAGGACGGCATGATGATGAGGATTGCACCAGACAAGTCTCGCTCACGAGACAACGGAATGCCATTGTCCTACCGGATTGTGGTTCACGCGGGCGGGATGCCAACTTCTGGTACCTGCATGCATGTGAGATCGGGTCGGCCGGATGCCGTTGCTGTGGCGGGAGACAATGTCGCTGGAGCCCCATGATGGCCCCATTTGGGAGCCGAACACATTCATGGTGTGAGGATTGTCGACTCCCATGACTCGGGCTTGATCGTCTAGCCAGATGCAGTTGTTTGTTGTCGTGGTCCTGATGGTGTGCAGGCCTTCTTGCCTCAGCTTTCGAATACGCGTTTCAGCTGAGCAGGGGCTGATGATAGAATAGCAGGAAGAAGGCCGCGACGGTGTGTTGTGATGATGGTTGTTGCCGGAAGGGTCGTGGATGACAGTTCAGTGAGGGTGTGGTATCATGATCCACGCTCCATCGGCGGTTGTTGGTGGTGGGAGGGGAGAGGAGGAGAAGAGGGATGTGACCCACCCTGGCTCTTCTGTCAGCTGGGCCGGTCGGGTTGATAAGTGACGACGGAGCTTGCCGCCGCTTTGCCAAGGCCTCCCGTCCTCCAAGCTCGTAGCAGCAGCCCGCAGCCAAACTCCATCGTCACCCAGTCAGCCCACACACCTGTTCCCCATCAGTTGCCCTTCTCTCCTCTCCGCCACAGTCCTCGTCACCCGCCAACATCTCTCACGCCCCATCGCTGCGGGACGAGTCCGGTCAGGGCCTTTGAGCGGCGCAGCCAGCAAACACAGCCACGAGCGCTCGCTGCCAGGACAGACACGGTTAGTCGTCGGCACCTCAACCACACCTCTGCAGCAGCAGCTTCCATCTCCCACATCGACGACAAACATCCTGCCCGCTCCTGTACATTCCATTCTACCACGCGCGGTCATCGCTGCGACGACGACAGCCTGAGGCTCGCGGCTGGTGACTAACAGAGTGCGCAGATGGCGGAAATCCGTCGCAAGTTGGTCATTGTTGGTGACGGTGCCTGCGGAAAGACGTGCCTCCTCATGTAAGTGGCTTCACGACCATCACCCACGACTCTGGCGCCAGTGCGAGGCTGACGATGTGGTAGCGTCTTCTCCAAGGGTACCTTCCCAGAGGTTCGTCCTGCCCGCGCCGCCCAGTGAAACCCCTAATCCTTCCGGACCGCGTCATCCCTACATCCAACAAGGCTGCGTGATAGCGAGAAGAGATTGGACACGTCGTCGAGGGACACACGCTGACGAGCATGACACTGTTCAGGTCTACGTACCCACCGTCTTCGAGAACTATGTCGCCGATGTTGAAGTGGACGGCAAGCACGTCGAACTAGCACTCTGGGATACGGCGGGTCAGGAAGACTACGACCGTCTGCGACCTCTCTCATACCCCGACTCGCACGTCATCCTGATCTGCTTCGCCGTCGACTCTCCGGACTCGCTCGACAATGTGCAAGAGAAGGTAGGCGCGCCGCCGACATGCTCACGTGCCCCGTCGATGAGGTTTGGGATGCTGATTGGCCACGCGTGTTGTCATAGTGGATCTCCGAGGTCCTGCACTTCTGCCAGGGCCTGCCCATCATCCTGGTTGGCTGCAAGAAGGACTTGCGGTACGACCAGAAGACCATTGAGGAGCTGCACAAGACGTCGCAGAAGCCCGTGACGCCGGAGCAGGTAGGCATCACCGCCATCCCGCATCACGCGGATGGACTCAGAAGGAGGCCCGATGCTGACACGGCACGACGACAGGCTGAGGACGTTCGTAAGAAGATCGGTGCCCAGAAGTACCTCGAATGCTCAGCCAAGACCAACGAGGGTGTCCGTGAGGTTTTCGAGCACGCCACTCGCGCAGCGCTGCTCACAAGGAAGAAGGAGAAGAAGAAGTGCTTGATCCTGTAAACAATTCGACTACTCCACACAGCAAACACAACATCGTAATGCGGCACACTCTCTCCGGCAGATCCTCACCCTGATACCAAACACGAATCGAGCGAGCGAGCGAGCGAGCGAACGAGCACGAATCCGAGCGTAGATGAAGATGGGAGCCAAGAGCGGTATCTGGTGACAGCACGGAGGATGAAGACATGTGAGGATAGGCTGGCTCCGATTCTTGGGTCCTGCTTGCTTGCTTGCTTCCGGGACGCGACTTCTTAGAGAGACTTGACTCGTGCAATACTTGGCGTTTATTGGCAGATCATATGTTTGTCCGTGTCTCGGTCCTTTTTTCTTGCATTTGGAGATCCGAGAGAAGGGCAATGCAGACACACCAATGTATTAGTTCTTATCCGATTCTGCCGTCTACGTTGACCCGGCTTCTCCTCTGAAAGGCACGTGGTCACCAGAGGCGTGGGTTGATGTTACCCTGGTTACCTTACGATGGCGTGCGCTGCAGACATGGCTCGCGAGGACCAGCCGGCGCGAGCAATACAGTACCTCTCGGCGCTGAACGATGGTGAGGAACAGGCATTCGTTTACTGATGGTGTAGACCCATGGCGATTCTGCTCGCAGAAGATCTGTTCACGCTCAGTCATGCTGCATACAGGGGAGACGCAGGTCATGCGCCTGCTTCAGCACCTTGACAAATGACTGGACGGTAACGGCAAAAGACCGTATACGATGTACCTCTCCATGTCACATGCTCGCGCTTGTCCAAAGTTGGTCTGGGAGGTACTGGTGGCATGGCCGGTGAACAAGAGAGGGCATCGATGGCGCACCACTCCTGATGAACAACAACATCAGGGACTCGTGTCTGCTCTGATGGTGTTCAGATACAGCGTGGCAAACGGCGTTTATTGCGGCTGCAGAGAGAGAGAGAGAGAGTGAGGAGTGAGGCGTGGGAAGGCCGCGCCAGGGTCCCCGCCGCGGCTAAGCTTTGTCTGTCAACCCCGGGGGAACCAAAGATCTCGTGCGTGTTGGTCTTCACTAAGCCCACCACCTTTTTCGTCATCAGCTCTCGTCGCCAACTCGGTGGTGGTGCTGGTCAGCAGTGTCAGCCTTCCCAACGACCTTCAGCATTCACACCTGCCTCTCGCTATATATCGACACTCTCTCCGCGACAGCATACTCCAACATCCCCGCCGAGCACACGGCACACGACACTGCTGGCGGATCGCTGTGGGCTGACCATCGTCTACCTTCTCCCACAGACGCAGCAGAATGGATCTGATCCGTATCACGGCACGTCACGGCGAATGTGGTGGTCGTAACTTGTAGCCCTGGCATCTCGCCAGAGCTGGTGAGTCGTGCCCCGACCCAAGCAGCTCCGAATGCGTCGGCGATTCGTGGAGGAAACTGGTCGCGGAGAGGCTGACATGGGCCACAGAGCAGCTACAGCGACGGATCCAGAAACCCTTCAAACACAGCGGGCGTTGCTTGAGAGTCACCTCCCCGTCCACAGTCGGATATCATCCACTGACGTACATTCCGGAGCATCCGCGGCGCACAAGGACGGCAGAGGACAATAAGCGCACATCCAGGCCGTGCACAACCAGCGGCAGAACAGGAGGAGACATGCCTTTCATAGAAGCCCGCGAGCAGTCGGAGAGCGCTGCTGCGGTGGACATTCTTGAGAGGGGAAGGTACATGCAGGGAAGCAAGCTGAAGGCCGCCATGAACGGGAAGGCGATAATAGCAGATGAGCAGCAGACTGAGCGGACCACCAGTCACGAAGAGATGGTTTCGGATCGCACGATACAGGGCGCGATTCAGACCGAGAGCAAAGGTTTTGACGCGATGGAGCATGGTAAGCACTTCAGGTGCGCCTCCTATTCCGAGACCGTTCCTGACGTTGCACAGAGACATCTACCTCCCGTCCTCCCTCACCGACCCTTTCTGGCGCAGTCACACCTACCAAGCGCGTGGCAGAGTGTCCAGCACGTCTACGCTCGCTCGTTCCGCCACCAAACTTTGGCGCTACGACGAGCAGCGCAATCTATCGGTCCGCCTTTCCTCAAGACCGCAACATCGAGTTCCTCAAGACTCTGAACGTGAAGACCGTGCTGTGCCTTGTTGGCACGGAGCCGTCCGAGTCGTATAACCAGTGGATCAAGCAGGGCGGGATCCAACGCCTGCGCGTGGGCATCGCGCCAAACAAGGACGGCAAAGTGAGCGCCACTCGGGAGTCACTGTGCGAAGCTTTGCTTCACGTGCTGGACGCTGCCAACTTTCCCCTCCTCATCCATTGTAACCAGGGCCGGCACAGAACTGGTTGCGTGATCGCCTGCCTGCGGAAAGTCCAGCGCTGGCCAATCGAGGACATCCTGGCCGAGTACCGGTCCTACGCAGACCCAAAGGCTCGTCCGGGCGACATTGAACTGATCGAGACGTTTGATCCGAACTGTCTGTTCGACTATGCGCGATGCACCGGTTTCTTCGAGAAGGAAGACCGCCACTTCCGTCGAATGGACTCGGGCATCACCGACGTCGACATGCTCGCCGAGGCCCTGTCGAGTCTGGGTCATTCCGACGACCTCGGTGTCGACATCTCGGGTATCTCTGGCATGTCCAACGCCAGTACGGTCTCGGATGATATGGATGGGGAAGTACCCCACGATCCTATGCTTGGAGAACCGTCGTCGCAGGCGGCTGTACACGCGAACGCGCAGGCCCATCTGGACAACGGCGTCGCCGGCCTCTCGGAAATCGACGGTATCACCCATGCAGCAGCGCAGGCAGAGTCTGAGACCACTACGACCGTGGTCGAGCTCTCCGAGCTCTCCGAGGATGCGATGACGCCTCCTGCCACCGTGGTGCTCAACCCACTGGCCTGATTGGGCTGCAGGAACTGACGACGGCAGTAGCGATCCGAGCCAGCGTATGGACCACAGAACGATGTACAGCAGACCCACCGTCAACAGTG
The DNA here is from genome assembly GCA_020826765.1 of Teratosphaeria viscida. NCBI lineage: Eukaryota > Fungi > Ascomycota > Dothideomycetes > Mycosphaerellales > Teratosphaeriaceae > Teratosphaeria > Teratosphaeria viscida. The sequence continues at coordinate 7,113 of JAHESH010000285.1, forward strand.
TTACGAGCATCTGCAGTGTCTTGAGAAAATGATGATTACCTTCAGCGTCGGCGCTGGCGGTTGCCTCACGAGAGCGAGGGCTTCGGCCTCACGCGATAATAATCCACAGCGAGAGGATGGGTGCCATGATGCTGAACGACCCAGAGACGACTTGGGGCGGGCTTTTTTTTTTTTTTTTTTTGATTTGTTTTTGGATACCCCCTTAAGAGCTGCAGAGATCCTCTGCTTGTACATACTAGATTCTGGCAGATGCGAAAGAACCCCTCGTAGATTCTCTCGTGACGCATGAAGGTGCTCTTTCGTTGCTGTGATGGACCCGCGACATCCTTGATCCGTCACACTGCAGATCAATGCTGGTCTCCCAGACACCCACATCAAAAATGGCCCTGTCGACGACCGAGTCGCCTCTCTCTGGTCATCATCATGTTGGCTTGTGTCGTCGATGACAGCCCGATCCCCCCCCCCCCCCCCCCCCCCCCCCCCCGTCTCATGTGCACGTGGTTCCGGCGCCGGCGCTACTGCTGCACTCTGAACGACAGGTCCCCTTCTCGGATCTTTTTCGAGACGGGGGCCGTACATGTCCATGTAGTGAGGATCGGCACGTGAGCTGCTTGGTATTTTCCCAAGCTGTGGAGGTTTCTTCGCCGGGGGTTAGGGTGCTGGTGATGATCAAGTCTAATAAGGTGACCCACAGCTTCTACACAGCGTGAGTGGCATTCCCGACCCTGGCGAGGGTCCCGTGCAAACCCGTCCCCGTCCGTCCCTCATCCTCTCACAGATTCTCCTCCCTGGCGAGCGCGGCGCCAGGCGGCCTCCTGATCCCGAGCGCGGCGCGCGGCGGGCCCGGCGGGTGACGGGATCGCGATTCGTCGACGCGGCTCCGGGCGAGGCTGATGGCCGGCACGACCCAGGCGCCGCAGCTGCACCGCCGGCCCTGCCAGGCGTACCGGCCGACGTGGGTGGTGCATCTGGGGCACTCGAGGCGGCCGGCGAGGTGGCCGTGCTCGAGCGCCGGTCGCATCCAGGAGAGGGGGTCGAGGAAGTAGTGGGTGCAGGTGCTGCTGGAGGTGGGGTTGGCGGACGGGTCGCTGTGTTCGGCGAGGTATTGCGAGGTGGCGAGCGGGCGTCTGGGGGGGGGAATGGGTGTGTCAGTTGGTTATGTCTTTTTTTTGTTTTTTGGGGGGAGTGTCGATGTCTGACGTGCCTGCATTTCCTGCACCTCAGTTCAAGGTCGGAGGCTCGATCGTGCGTGTGCTCGTCTTCGAATCGGATCCTGTCTGCCTCGGGCGCCTGGCCGCATGCTCGGCTGAGCGCGACCTCGCGCTGGTAGAGCCATCGCTGGTACGCCGGGGTCGTCGCGAGGTCTTCGGGGGTGGCCATGTGGTGGTAGAGCTGCAGCTGTTCCCAGAATCCCTCGTTCGGCTCGCAGAGGGGCCTGCTCGCTCGGATCTGCGCGAGGGCCTGATCGGGGGTGATGCCGTGGCGCCGCATCAGGTACGCGCAGGTGATGGTTGCGGAGCGGGACTTGCCCATGGCGCTGCCGGTCGTCACGTTAGCGATCACGGCGTTGGATCCGTGGGTCGGCGGAGATCCGCATGGGGGTTGATCGGCCAGGCGTCGCACCGCCGGCATGCCAGATCGGAGACCACCGTGCTTGAGGGACGTGTGGTCTCTCTCTGGCCGCGGTGTATCCCTGCCCGGCATCAAGGATGTCGGGGAAGGCGATCGGAGGGTGGACGGCCCTGTGGTACGCCGACTTACCAATGCACGAGCACGCCGCCGCCTGTATCGAGGGCATGTTGTATGAAGCGATTGCAGGCGGGGAAATGCTCGAGGAGATTCTCGTCGTCGACATCGTCGACCTCGACCACGTGGTGTTGGAAGCCGTCGAAGAGCTTCGGATCCAAGGGCGGCCTCAGGACAGACAGCACATGCGAGACGCCGGCCGCCCGCAGCGCTTCTCTGCGGCGGAGCGTGAATAGGCTAATGCGAGAAGAGGAGAGGATGATGATTAGTGAGAGGCAAGCGAGGCCAGCGAGGCGTGAGATCGGACGAACCCGCCTATGTACAGGTCCAGCTCCCCGGGGACCTTGTCGAGCAGCAGAGACATGTCGTCGTGCACTGACTGTAATGATATGCCTTGGTAGGAGCAGTGGTCGGCGTTGCCCCCTGTGATGAATGCGAGAAATAGGCTGGCGTGACATCTGTTGACATGTTAGTTCTGAGACTAATAACCGACATCGGCATTACGGGTATAAGTAGATAGTCAGTTCTATAGCCGGTTAATCAAGGTTTTGGCTTATAATCTTTAACAGGTTATAAGCCCAGATTCGCTTCTATAGTATATATTTGCTAAATTATTATAAATTAAGGATTATAAGCTAGTACTATATCGAACATAGCTTACTTAATATTTAATACTCTCTATATTCTCTCTAGTATTTATCTTAATCTAGTAGCCTCTTATACCTAGTATATATTTAATAAACTATCCTATTATAACTTCGATTATTTCGATAGAAGAATACTATTCTTTTAGAATACCTAATATATTAGATCTATTATCTCGACCTACTAAGCTAAGTCTAGATAGCTCCTTACTAACCTTTTAGGAAACCTAACTAAAAGGCCGAGCCTCGGCCTTAATAAATAACTAATTAAATTATAGTATTAATTATACTAGGAGGCTTAATCTATACTAAGTTATATAAGGAAGAAAATTCTTCTTAAGCCTTTAGAAGTTAATACTAGAGATTAGTTTGCTACTAGGAGAATACTTTAATATATAAAATAGCTTAAGATACCTATAATTATACTAAAGAAGCTAGAGAACAAATATCTATAAGATATTAAGATATATAGAATAAAAGCCTAAGAATACTCTATAGCCTATCGAGAGTATAAGAAAGACAAATTATATAGAGAATAATAAAGAGCTAAACTTAAGTAGATTAAAGCTAAGTAACAAGCTACTTAGGGAATAAGATCTATAACCTAGAGATAATATTTAAGCTATAAGAGTATTATATTAGCCTAGCTATAGCTATAAATACTTAATAATATTAATTTTTAAGGAAATACTATTATAACAAATTCGACGAAAACGCTAGTAAAGCTAACATTATCTTTAGTAAATACTAAAGGGGTGTAAGATAACTATTAGACTATATACCTATTAAAAAATCAAGGTCCTATATTATTAGAGAAGGCTAAGAAGAAACAAAATTATAAGCCTAAGAATAAAGAGATACTAAACGAAGTAATATAGACTAAGTAAGAAGACCTCTATTCTTATTAGGCTAAGAGAAACTTAGCCTTAGCTATTATAGTAGCTAGTACTATAGAATTAAGTATTAAAAAAGGGTAGAGAGTAGTCTTATACCTACCTAGCTAAGTTAGAGTAAGGAGAGTTATACTAGAATATAACTTATAAGTCCTCTAACTAAGTTCCTTATAAGCTTAGCGTAAGTAGGAGTATTTAAAGAAGAGAGAGAAGAGATAGCTTCTCTTCTCTAACGAATATAATATATAGTTTATTTCTTTGTCTATACTTTAGTACATTCCTTTCCTAATATAATATATTCCTTTAGTAGCTATTTCCTTATATATAAATCTATTACCTACTAGAGTATTAGATCTCTATTAAGTGTCGGATCTTAATTTAATAGGTTATAAGCCTAGATTTTGCCTATAGCTAGGAGTCGAATTTGTTAGAAGAGTGTTCTTAATCTATTAATTAATTAAAGGCAGACTCGAGGCTACTATTATACTATATAGGAAGACTAGAGCTAATTAGAAGACTAATTAGAGAACTCCTAAGGTACTTATAAGTTATAAAAGCGCCTAGTAACTACCTTAGACTCGAGGCCGCTACTATACTATATAGGAAGACTAGAGCTAATTAGAAGACTAATTAGAGAACTCCTAAGGTACTTATAAGTTATAAAAGCGCCTAGTAACTACCTAGATATAGTTAAAGTTTATAGTAAACTTAGAAAAACTATACTAGATTCGACTTAAAGTAACTACTTCGCCTATTTCCTAATTTTTATTTACTTATTTGTTTAATCCTAATTCTTTTTACTATAGATTCTACTAAGGACTAGAAGAAGGTCCCTATCCTTACTTAAGAAAACTACGAGCTCTAGTTTAAGTAGGTAATATAACTACTTATATTAAAGAAGGTCGTATAGCTACTAGATTAGAAGGCCCCTCTTCTAGCTAGCCTAAGAATAGCAATTATAAATAGCGAGGTTCCTAGGATTAGAGAGACTAGAACGTAGCTACTTTATCCTTTATTAACTATATAGTAAGCGTCTCCTTATAATTAGAGGTTATAATTAGAGTCTAATATACTAGTATCTAGAATAAGTAGTATATACCTTAGCGAGGACCTTACTAGTTAAAGTAGTTAGAGCGCTAGTTAGAGTACTACTAGTTAGAATACTAATTAGAGCTCCTCGAACTAGAATATTAGAAGAGTACTATAGGTAACTATACTAGAGAGAAGGTATTTATAGTATATATTTGTAAATTAGATATATAAGCTAGTAAATACTAATAAATAGTACTAGAATAATTCTATAGCTCTATTCGAGATAACCTAGAGCCTAGATAAGATTAACTTATCTCTAATACTAGAGTATATTATAGCTATAGACGCGTAGGCTCTTCTTAACGCGAAGTATACTAAGAACCTTCTAACTTCGTTAAGAGTATACTAGTAATAGTATATAACCTATAAGATAAATAAGGATATAATAATCGATAATACCTTTATAACTCTATTAAGTCTCTTATATAAGATTATTAGTATTAAGCTAGATATAAAGATCTTATACTTATATAATAGAGTAGTTTAGTAGTTACTAAATATATTACTAGAGTAATACTATAATCTTAGACAGATAATCGACCTAATAGGTATAAAGAATAGTATAAAGATTATATATATCTTATTTAAAGAAGAAGCCTAGATATAAGGCTCTAACTATATAATAAGTATAGAGGCTAGAAGAGCTAGGTTATACTATCTTTATAGCTTATCCGAATATCTACTTTCTAAGTACCTAAGCCTATTAGAGTACTAAAAGATACTAAAGAAGAAGAGGAATAAGAGAGAGTCTAGCTTATAGCGCTAAAGAAAAGAGAATATAACTAACCTAAAGACTCTAACTTAGAAAATTAAGGTACTTAAGAAGGTAAAGAAGAGGTTAAGTTAAAGTAGGTTATAACTAGGTAAGAAGAATAAGAAGTACTTTAATAAGAGTAAGAGTAAGTAGAAGTATAAAAAGAGTAAGGTATATATAGCTAAAGTAAGCGTATTATTATTAAGCGACTCTAGCTTAGAGTACTCGAGTTCTTCTAAGAGCTCGGACTCTTCTAACGTTAAGAGTAAAGATAAGTATAATTTAGTAGAAGCTATAGCTAATTATAAAGGTAAGCTTCTATAAGATATAATTCTTCTTAACTCTAGTATATTAGCCTATATATCTAATAATAAGGATCTCTTTAGGAAGCTAAACCTAACTAATATAAGGAAAATAAAAGTTAGGAGTAGCTTCTTAGAGAGTAGATATAGGAGTATAATAGAGGTCTCTAATAGGTTTAGGAGAAGTCTAATAGTACTTACGCTCTATATTCTAAACCTAGAGGTTATTCTAATCTTAGGTTAAAAGCTTGTCTAGGAATTCGATTTAGTTAGAATAATACTTCCTAATACGTTCTATATAGTAAACTCGAATATCGATCTAGTCCTCGAATATTATTTACTCTATAGTATCTATTAACTCTAGAAAGTCTATAGTACTCTAGTCCTTTAGACTAACGAAGTAGAGAATAGAATAGAGTCTCTACTTACTCTAATAGCAGATATAGATAACTCTAACTAAGCCGCGTATAAACTCTATAATCTCTAGTATTATTAATTCTTATACTATAGTATATCTAAGTTAAGATCTCTTTATAAGGTTACTATACTAAAAAGCCTAGTACCTATTATTAATAGCTTTAACTATAAGATATATAGAATTACTAATATAAAGAGGAAGTAGGGAAAGGTAACTAACTAAAAGTATTAGATCTTTAAACTTATCTTACTTAATATCTATAGTCCTCTACTACTATCGAAGGAAGAGTTTAGGTACTTTCTTATTATTATCGATAATTACTTATAGAAGGTATAGGCGTACCTCCTAAAGAAGAAATTAGACTTAGCTAAAGTACTTCGATGTTAGTAAAAGAAGGTTAAGCTTTAGACTAATAGCTTAAAGCTTAAGATAGCCTAAGGTAATAATATAGGTAAACTCCTATCTATTCTAAAGGAATAGGAGTTAGAGTATAGTATAGAGCTTAATCTAACTAAAGCGTACGACTCTAAGCCGAATATTATTACTAAAAAACATATTAGTAATACTAAATAGGTAGTTAGAGCGATAATAGAGGACGCTAGACTTCTAATTAAGTTTTAGCTAGAAGCTCTAACTATAAGCTAATATGTCTATAATCTATACCTAGTAAAGATCGACAATCTCTTACTAATACTAGAAGAGGCCTAGTTAGAAAAGCGACTATTAGTCGACTATATCCGCATTTAGGAGTACTAAGTAGTTTCGTATATTAACTTAAAGTCGATACCTAAGGATTCGTAAAGAGACAAGCTTATAAATTAGAGATATAAGGGAGTATTTATTAGGTATATTAAGGGTACTATAAAGATATATATAAGACTCGGGCTTAGGAGGTCCTCTAGGTCTATACTATAGGCGGTCTATAAGAGGTTAATATATATATATATATACTACCTATAGTCCGCTAGTAGTTTAGCTAGAGGAAGGATCTCGCTATACTAGAGATAGTCCGCTAGTAGCTCTAAGAGGTAGTCCCCTACCTCTTACCTCCTATAGACTATAGGTAGTTAGAAGGAATTAGATTCTCTATTAGACCTACTTCTAGTTAGATAGGAGTCGAAGAGAAGAGAGGTTCTTCTATAAGAGAGGGTTCCTCTCGAGAGAAGAGATCTCTTCTTTCTCTAAGATTACTAATCCCTATAGATAGAGCTCTATTATCTCTACTATAACCCTACCTTGTTTATATAGTCTCTATATATATATAAGGCCTTGTTATAGAGTAATCTCTATACCTGTTTTAGAGTAGCGGCTCTAATAGCCCCTCTTACTTAATCTTAGCCTTCGCCTATAGGTCTAGAAGGATAAGGTCCTACTAGTCTATTAAGGTAGATAGGGACTATTAAAGAGATTAAAGGAGAAGACAAGTAGATATATAACTAACTACTTAGTTAGTAAAGTTAGCCTAAAGAAGGTAATAAGTAATAAGAAGGCGAGGAGGAGCTAGGAAGCTTTAATTAAGGAGACGATAAAGAATTAGTCTATAGATAGGTTCGTTTACTCTAGGATCGTAAGTAGGAACTCTAGCTCTAAGCTAATATTACTTGCCTATAGGCTAGATTATAGGACTATTATAGCTAGAAGCGATCTACTAATAGACTACTAATAGATAGATACTCCTTAGTAAAACAGACTATTAAGGAGCTACCTAATTATAAAAGGAAGAATTTTAAGTAGTTAGAAGACTTTATTATTAATTATAAGATCGTCTTCCTCTAAGTCCTATACCTCTATAAGGAGGGTTTCTAGTAAGTAACCTAGGCTATATAGTATCTTTCGGATATACTAAAAGACTATTAGAAGGTATAGTAGAAGGCAAAGAGCAAAGTAGAATATTAAGCTATTATCTAGGAGTACTTTAAGAACTCTTAGCCTAACTCTTAGATAGCCTAGAGGATCGACTCCTTTAAGCCTATATAAAGTACGTAGGTTATAGGTAGAAGTTAGACTAGATAGCCCGAGCCTTTCTTATATATATAGAGAGGCTTAAGAACTAGATAGATCCTTAGTATACTAAAAAGTAGCTCCTATACTATTACTTTACTCGACTTATAGATAAGCTATAGAAAGCTATTATTAACTATAATATTACTCCTATAACTTAGGATAAGCTTATAGATCTTACTTCTAGATTAAAGAAGAATATTCTAAAGAAGAAGATAGCTAAGAAGCCTATAGAGAAGAAGCCTACGCTAAAGGCTTCCTTAGTAAAGAATAAGGATAAGGCGAAGGATTATACTACTAATAGTCTATCTAAGAAGCCTAAACGCGACGTAAGCAAATTAAATTACTATAGGTATAGCGAGAAGGGCTACCTCTAGCCTAATTATCCTAAGACTAAGAACGACTTAGGCGGCAATTCTAATAAGACTCCTATTATTCTAAAAAGGTCTTAAGCCTAGCTATAGGCAGATTAGTAGCGGCTAGGCAAAAACACTCGAAGACTAATAATACTATCTAGCTACTTAAGAGTAAAGAAGTTATTCGCGACTAGTATATTTAATATACTTTAAGTAGCTTACCGACTAATAATTCGGAGGTAAGAGTTATATTTAATACCTATAAATAAGTTACGCTATTAGACTAGCGTGTCGTAGTTAAGTATAACCTTTCTAAGGTCGTAGCCTAGATTCTAGATATTAGCTAGCTAGACTCCTAAAGCTAGAAGTGCTATAGTATATATAAGTTGTAGCTTATAATAACTAATTATATAGAGTAAGCTTATTAGAAGACTATCCTTATATATAGTATAGACATAGCTAATTAGGAAGTCCTATTAGGCCGTTATACCTTTAAGTATTATATAATCGATATTTTAAATAGCTAGGATACTTAGAAATAGAGGTATATTAAGAAAGACATAGACTTTATTTTAGCTAAAGCTTTAGCGTATATACTAAAAAGGGATAAGAAGTAGCTAGTATAGTACGTTAGCTAGATTCGAGTTAAGTATACTACTAATAGTCTATTAAAAGTATATATTACTAAAGCCGCTATTAATCTAAGGATCCTAGATATACTATATACCTACTAGGACCTATTCGATAATAAAGCTACTAGTATACTTCCTTCTTACTAAGTAACTAACTATACTATTAATTTAGTAGATAGGAAGAAACCTCCTTATAGACTACTATATCTACTATTAGCCTATAAGTAGGAAGTCTTTTAAGAATATTTTAATAAGGAGCTTATAGCTAGGTAGATTAAATATAGTATTAGCTCTACTAGTATACCTCTCTTATTTATTCTAAAGGCAGATAGTAACTTATACTTATACGTAGACTACTAAGCCTTAAATAACGTTACTATTAAGGATAGATGTCTACTCCCTCTTATTAAAGAAATCCTAGACTAACTTATTAGTATAAAGTATTTTATCTTGCTAGACCTAAAGGATACCTATTACTATATCTAGATCCGCGAGGGTAATAAGTAGAAGACTATATTCTATCTATAGTATAAGTATTATTAATATTATATTATACTCTTTAGCTTAACTAATACTTTAGTAACCTTCTAAGCGTATATTAACTATACTCTTTCTAGTCTCTTAGATAATATCTACGTTATATATTTAGATAATATTCTTATCTAGATATACTCTAACAGTTTAGAAGAGTACTAGGCTATAGTAAAGAAAGTACTAGACTACCTTAGGAAGGCGAGCCTATACTATAATTTAAAGAAGTATAAGTTTGCTGCTAATTTAATAAAGTTCTTAGGCTTTATTATTAAGAGAGATAGAGTAGTAGCCGATCTAGATAAGATAGCGATAATCTAAGACTAGCCTCGCCTAATAATAATTAAGGAGCTCTAAAGATTCCTTAGCTTCGCAAACTTCTACTAATAGTTTGTCGAAGGTTATATAAAGAAAATAGCTACTATAACTAACTTATTAAAGGGTAACTAAGACTTTAACTAGACTAAAGCAGCCTAGGAGTTATTTAAGAAGGTAAAGAAGCATTTTAAGGAATTACTACTTCTTCGTTATTTTAATCTAACTAAAAGGATTAAGCTAGAGATAGATTTATTAGACTTTAGTATCTTAGGGATCTTATTATAATTATTTAAAGATAGTAAGTAGCATCCTATCGCCTTTACGTCTAGAAAGATATAGGACTATAAGTAGAACTAGAAGACGTACGACTAGGAGCTACTAGCGATTATCTATTACTTTAAGACTTAGTAATAGTATTTCGCTAGTATATTATTACTAGTCGAGGTATATATAGACTATAATAACCTAAAGACTATCTAGATAATCTAGTGCCTTAATCTATAATAAGCTAGATAGGTAGTATATCTAGGATAATTCGATTTCGAAATCTACTACTAGTTAGATGTCTCTAACTCTACTAATAGTCCTTCGTAGAGGCTAGATTATTAGATAGAGAATAATACTATTAATACGTTACTCCTAACTCTTTAGGGAAAGCTTAGGCTAGTAAGCGATACTATTAAGGTAATAGTCGATATAACGCAAGTTAAGGAAAGTAGCTTAGAAACTATAACTAAAGAGATTTTAGATACTAGCGAAGAACTACTAATAATACCGAATATATATAATATATCCTTTCTAGACGCTAGTACTAGTACTTATCTATACTACGTACTATGCTCTTAAGCATATATTCTACTTATAAGCGAAACTAGTTTAGATAATACTAACGCTAAGTTTATATAGGTAATTATAATATTATAAGAGAAGGATCTATTTATAGCCTAGATCCGAGCTAGAGCTAGTTATAGGTAAGTTACCTTTAGGCGCGCTAACTTATAGCATTTTAATAAGAAGAATCTATTATAGTTTTATAAGAGGCTCTTTGTTCCTAATAAACCTATAATATAGAACGAGATCCTAGTAATATTCTATAACTCTATACTCGTAGGCTATTTTAGAGCTAATAAGATATTATAGCTAATTAAAAGAACGCTATACTAGCCCGAATTAGAATCTAATATAAAGAGCTATATTAAATCCTATATAGTATACTAAAGATCGAAACTAGGCTAGTATCTACTATATAGCGAGCTTACGCTATTACTAATTCCTAAAGATATTTAGGAGGAGATTAGTTTAGACTTTATAACTAGTCTGTCTCTAGTAGAGTCTAGAGATATTATATATAATACGATACTAGTAATTATAGATAGGATATCTAAGATAGTAATATATATTACTATATAGAGTACTTAGGATATAGAATAATTTACTAATATGTTTATTAAGAATATCGCGACGAAGTTTAGCTTTCTAAAAGGAATTATTAGCGACTATAGCTCGCTATTTACTTCTAAGCTCTAGACTAAGATCTACTTCTATTATTAGATAGAGCGTAGACTTAGTACTATATACTACCTTTAGATAGATAGCTAGATAGAGCGTTAAAATTAGACTCTAGAGATATTCTTATAATGTTTTATAAATAAGAATAAGGATAATTAGCTTTAGTTATTACTATTCGTAGAGTTTATATATAATAATACGCCTTACTCTAGTACTAGTACTAGCCTATTTAAATTAGTACTTAGTAAGTATTTAAGGTAGGCTATATATAAGGACGTATATTATAAGGAGGAGGCGCTAGCTATATCTTTAAGGGTAGAAATAATACGTAAGTCTCGAGAACTTATAGTAGAATATCTCTATAAAGCCTAAAAGTAGTAGCGTAAGTAGTATAATAAGAAGTATCTTCTATTAACGTTTTAGCTAGAAGATCTTATTCTCCTTAGCTCTAAGAACCTAAAGCTATTATAGCTAAGCTAGAAGATGTCTACTAAGTTTATTAGTCTGTTTGTAGTTAAGGAACCTATAAGGTAATAAGCCTACTACCTTCGCCTTCTAGTCTTATACTAAATCTATAACATATTCTATATATTACTCCTTAAACCCTTTAAGAAGCATTATAGCGAACCTTTAATAAATATCGCTAAACCTAAGATTATACCTAATAGCGAAGAGCTATAAGAAGTTAGGAGAATCTTAGATAAGCGCGTAAGGAAGGGTAAAAGAGAGTACCTATTATAATAGAAGAGTTATAATAAGTAGAATAATATATAGTAAAGTATAGAGGACTTCGAAGAGATAGATAAGCTTTTAAAGGAATAGTAGGAGTCTTTGTCGAACTATAGGCAGATAGGGATAAGAAAGGATAGTAAGTAATATTAAAATAACACTTTTTATTTTCTTCTATTAATCCTAAAAGAACCTAATACTATACTAATATAATAAGGTAGGCGTACTAGTCTACTACTAGTAAAGTAAGCTACTAACTATAGGCGGACTACTACTATCTTAACACCTTATATACTCTCGCTCCTAATACTCTCTACTCTTATAGGCCGAAGCTAAAGTACTACTAATATAATAGTAGTAGTATCTATTACTAAAGTAGTAGTAAAGGCTATAGTAGTTTATAGCGTACTAGGGACTTATACTAGACTAGGGGTAGTATTATTAGTAGGCGTAGCTATCTATAGGTCCGTAGTTATAGTAGTTACTATAGGCGGGCTAGAAGAGGTCTTAGGCGAGGCTAGGTTAGTTATAGTAGGAGCCGCGTTAGAAGAGCGCTTATAATACTTATAGAGGTAATAAGTACTAATAGGAGTTATTAATACGTTAGTAGTCTAGCCTCTAGTATTCTAAATAACTTCTAACCTACAAGCTAATATAGGCTATATATCGAATATACCTACGTTCTTAGATAAAGGTAGGATATTATTCTATACTAGATTAAAGATAGTAATAGCGTACCTCTTACCCTTTATAGGGGACTTATATAGGATGTCGCGTATAAAGTTATTATCGCTAGTAGAGTCGGTAGACTACTTATTACTAGAGATCTCGATAATAGCCTTCTTAGTAGAGGCGTAAGACTTCTTTAGTAGTATATTATTACTAGCTATTAGCTATATTAAGATCTTCTTAGCCTTACCGCTAGATAGGTTATAGACCTAGTCTAGGGTATAGCTCTCCCTAAATAGCATCTTAGCCTAGCTAGACTACTAATAGATATAATAGCTAGAGTAAGAAGTATAGTCTAGTAAGAGACTATACTCCTAGCGCCTATAGCTCTTAGATAGTATATTATTAATACGTACTACTTTCTTTAGCTTACTAGCGCTAGTAACTCTAGTTAGCTTATAGGCGGTAGCTTTAAAGTAGTCGATAAGGTTAATACGCTCTATCTTAGTATTAGAGTTAGTAAAGTTATTACTATTATACTTACTTAGCTCGATATTAGTATTAAGTATAACTAGGTTATACTTATAGCTACTACTAGAGTAATAGTATAGGTAATAATAAGAACTACTAGAGATCCTTATATAGAAGAGGCGACTAGAAGAAGTATTAGCTACTAGTAGGGCGCGTCTATAAGGAGTAGTAGATTAAATATTACCTATATCCTATAATAGATTATTAGCGAAAGAAATATATATTATACTATAGATAGTCTACTTATAGCTATATTACCTATTATCTATATTATAATAGGAGTTAGCTCGATATCTATACTCTACTTATAGCGTCTCTTCTTATTCTCAATATAATAGTACTCCTTATTAGTATATAGATAGTAATCTAGGCGTAGGTAGTATTCGCTCTTATATCTAAGGTTCTACTTATAAGTAGCTATTACCTAGTTAAGAGTTAACTACGCGTAGTAGAGCTTAATAGCAGCTACTAATATAACTCTATTACTACAGACTATATCTATATTACTAATATTAATACTACGCTACTTATAGAGCTCGATATATATAATACGTATATTATAGACCTTATTAAGACAGCCTTATAGAGGAGAGAAGATCTAGAATAATTAGCTACTACCTATAGACTATAGGTAGTTGAAACTATAAGTAGATAACTTATAATCTTATAGAACTCTTTCTTACTTATAGTATAGTAACTATAGGTATAGTTGTCTAGCTTCTTATATAGGTAGCTAATAGCAACGCTCTTAGTATATATTATATAGAAGATAAAGAGAATAGGTATATTATTCTAGAAGGCTGTAGTATAGAATTAGTATATCTTATTAGTACTAATATTAGTTGTATATATACTAATAATAGTAGTACTACTACTATAGAAGCCTAGTATTATAAACGGATTATAGGAGGTTATATAGGTAAAGAAGTTAATTATAGACTATACGTAGTTATAGGACTTTAATTAATAAAGAAGAGTATAAAGGAGAGTATTAAGTAGAAGAATAGTTAGTAATTAACTAAAGAGAAGAATTTAATATTAACGCTAGTAATTTAGCGCTAAGAGCGTTACTATAATAACGTATAACTTCCTATTTAGGCTAGTTACTATAGTAGACCTTCTATAAAGTTCTATTCTATATTTATAATAGTATATAGAGCGAGATATATAATATAAGTTATAATACCTTACTATTAGGACGTTAGCTTAAGAAGGAGGCGCCTATAAGACTTAGGCTTAGAAGGTCCTCTAGGTCTATACTATAGGCGGTCTATAAGGAGTTAATATATATATATACTACCTATAGTCCGCTAGTAGTTTAGCTAGAGAAAGGATCTCGCTATACTAGAAGTAGTCTACTAGCGGCCCTAAGAGGTAGTCCTCTACTTCTTACCTTCTATAGACTATAGGTAGTTAGAAGGAATTAGATTCTCTATTAGACCTACTTCTAGTTAGATAAGAGTCGAAGAGAAGGGAGGTTCTTCTATAAGAGAGGATTCCTCTTAAGAGGAGAGATCTCTTTCTTCTCTAAGATTACTAATCTCTATAGATAGGGGTCTATTATCTCTACTATAACCCTACCTTATTTATATAGTCTCTATATATATATAAGGCCTCGTTATAATATAGAAGGTCTAGTTACCTAATCTAAGACAGATAATTATAATAGGGTCTATTAAATTCTTCGAGGAAAGTAAGAGAGGTAATCTCGAACTTAGCTTTATTCTAAAGAATTAGAGTAGTTCTATACTAACGCGAAGACTAGTTAGGCGCCTACTAAAGCCTAATCTAAACCTAACACGCCTACTACTAAAGCCTAATCTAAACCTAATACGCCTACTATCGAAGCCTAATCTAAACCTAAAGCCGCCGAGCCTAACTATAATACGTAGAGTCGTAATATATATCTAACTACTATAGCTACTAAAACTAGATATAAGCGATAAGAGATACAACCTAGACTCTAATAATAAGCTAGAGGAGTTAGAGTAATAGAAGAAGGAGTAGGGCTAGTTAAAGTAGGTCTAGCTAGAGTAGGAGCTAGTAGATTAAGGGCTAGTAGCTCCGCCTACGCTCCCTACTCTAGTACTAGGTAAGAGGATAAGGCTAGTATTAGATAGGTTAGAGAAAGTTAGAGTAGATAGAGGCCTACTAAAATAGTTAAATAAGATAACTAGTAAGAGAAGTCGTAATTAGAGAGATAAAGAGAGATAGGATAAGTTAAAAAGAGCTATAGAGACAATTAATAGCTTTATTATAATCTATAATATAATATTAGGTATAGGTATAGAAGAAGAGCTCTACTAGTATAAGGACGACTAGTTTAGGTTTACTATAGATATAGAGGAATATAGCCTAGTAGTAGTAAGAGCTAGAATATAACTATTAGAGAAGATACCTATCTCGAAGATATACGAGTAGATAGTCTCTAATAAGAAGTAGGGATACCTATAGCTAGAAGCTATATAAGTAGAGACTATAGCGTTAGAAGGTAACCTAACCTATAAGGCTATAGTTATACTAGTAGGAGCTAATCTAATTACGTCGAAATAGGTCTTCGATATAAAATATAATACTAATAGATTAGTTAATAAGTTTAAAGCTCGACTTATTACTAGGAGATTTAGCTAGGTACTTAAGATAGACTTTAAGGATATATTTATTCTAATAGTTAGATATAATACTATTCGCCTCTTTATAGCTATAGTATATATAAACAACTAGGAGCTATACTAGGTAGATATTAATAACGCTTTTATAGAATTAGTCCTAAAAGAGGTTATTCTAATACGTACTCTACCTAGAGTTAGAGTTAACCTAGGTAAGGTACTTAAGCTAGAGAAGAGCTTATATAGCCTAAAGTAAGTAGCCTAAGACTAGTACTAACTTTATAAAGGGAAGATTAAGAAGATTAGGTTTATTTAGAGTAGAGCTAATCTCTACCTCTTTATCTACTCTATCTAGAAGATAATAGTCCTAGTATATATAGACGACATTATAATAGAAGCAGAAAGTATAACTTATATAGACTAGTTTAAGAAGAAGTTTGCGATATTCTTTAAAATTAAGGATCTAGGAGAAGCGAACTACCTTCTAAATATTAAGATTATTAAAGACTAAAGAGCTAGTACTCTATACTTAGACTAGACGTACTATATCGAAAAGGTACTAGACAAGCTTATAATATTAGTAGAGGGTGCTTTACTAACCTAATTATCTCTAGATAGCTACGACGTAATTAGAGTATTAGGACCTAACGATATTAGAGTAGATAGGAAGGAATACTAAGAGGCTATTAGTAGCTAGATATATATAGGTGTCCTAACTTAGCCTAATATTATATTTGTACTTAGAAGGCTAAGCTAGTATATATCTAACCTAGCTAAGTATTACTAGTAGGCTCTAAAGAAGCTAAAGAGGTATATACGCTCGTTAAAGGGCCTTAGAATTATATATAATACAAAGGGACAAGATATACTTATAGAGTACTCTAACTCTAACTACGCGATAGATAAGTTAGACTATATCTTAGTACTAGAGAATATGTTTATACTTACTAAAGGACTAGTATCTTAGGCTAGTAAGAAGCAAAAGTTAGTAGTAGGCTCGATAATAGAAGTAGAGTATATAGTAATAGCGAGGTATATAAAGTAGTTATAGTTCCTCTATTAGATCCTTCGAGATATAAAGATATAAAGATATATTAGTTAGAGCCTATATATTAAGGAGGAGATAGAGTTCGCTATAGGATTACTAATAGTATAGCTACAAGAAGATAACTAAGCGGTAATTACCCTTATAAAGAATATATATATAAGTAAGAAGTTAAAGTATATCGACGTAGCCTACTATTATTAGAGAGACCTCTATAAGAAGAGTATTATCTCTATTACCTATATTAAGACCTCTAATATAATTACTAATAGCCTAACGAAACTAAAACTTAGGCCCTAATTCGAGAAGGTAGTAGAATAGCTTTAACTAAGGAAGTAGTCTTTTTACTTCATTTTTCTTTCTATTTCTATAATTATAGCTACTACTAGGGAGTAGTACTATACTATACTACTAGACTAACCTACTACCTTAGGTATTCTCGTTTATTACTAGGAACTCGCAAATCTCTATTAGAATGCTTATACTATTAGTAGCTAGCCCTAGACCTATAATAAGCACTCTAACTACTACTCTAACTACTACAACAAGTATTCTAACTACTACTCTAACTACTATAACAACTAGTCTAGGATAGACCTATATTAGGCTACTTAGAAACCTCGCTACTAATCCTCTTATTAGGCGTCTTAGTAATCTCTTAGTAAAACTATTACTAATTATAGAACTCCTATTAGGCCCTTACTCGACCCGCCTTAGGAATACTATAGAGTAGGTTCTTAGGAAGTCTCTATATAATAATACGAGGGCTCGGATTAGTAGGAAATAGACTCTAACAAATAATAACTAAGTACTACTTAGTCCTAGAGGCGCCTAGGCTAATATTAGAAGATAGCTAATATTTAGAAGGCGAGCGCTCGGTAGGAAGTAGAATATTATAGTTATCTAGAGTTAGGGACGAATAAATACTACTCTATATACTCCTAATAGGCTAACCTCTTAGACTCCTATCTAAGAGAATTAGACTTATACTAATTTTATAGATATCTAGCCTAGAAGGTTAACAACAAGTTAGAGAGGAAAGATTCCTTAGGATCTTATACTCCTATCTTTCCTCCTAGGCCTCTCTAAGCGACTAATACCTCTAACTAAGAATCCTAGTACTCTAACGCCTCTAATTAGGACTATTAGAGCCCTAACGTCTCTAACTAAGATTTATACCCTAAAGAGCTATAGTAGGAATAGAGACTAGAGTATAAGACTTGGGCTAAGGGGGTCCTTTAGGTCTATACCGTAGGCGGTCTATAAGGAGTTAATATATATATATACTACCTACGGTCCGCTAGTAGTTTAGCCGAAGAAAGGATCTCGCTATACTAGAGGCGGTCTATTAGTAGCCCCGAGAAGTAGTTCTCTACTCCTTACCTCCGACGGACCGTAGGTAGTTAAGAAGGAATTAGATTCTCTATCGGACCTGCTTCTAGTTAGATAAGAGTCGAAGAGAGGAGAGATTCTTCTATAAGAGAGGGTTCCTCTTAAGAGGAGAGATCTCTTCCTTCTCTAAGATTACTAATCTATATAGATAGGGGTCTATTATCTCTGCTATAACCTCTACCTTATTTATATAGTCCCTATATACGTATAAGGCCTTATTA
>JAHESH010000286.1:0-25401 GCA_020826765.1 Teratosphaeria viscida
CTAGTATAGCGTTCTCTTAATTAGCTATAATATCTTATTAGCTCCGAAATAGCCTATAAGTATAGAGTTATAGAATGTTACTAGGATCTTATTCTATATTATAGGTTTATTAGGAACGAAGAGCCTTTTATAAAACTATAATAGATTATTCTTATTAAAACGCTATAGATCAGCGCGCCTAAGAGTAACTTACCTATAACTAGGTCTAGTTTAGATCTAGGCTATAAACGGATCCTTCTCCTATAATATTATAATTACCTATATAAACTTAGCGTTAATGTCGCCTAAACTAGTTTTGCTTATAAGCAAAATATGTGCTTAAGAGTATAGTATATAGTATAGATAAGTACTAGTACTAGCGTCTAGGAGAGACGCGTTACGTATATTTAGTACTATTAGTAGTTCTTCGCTAGTATCTAAAATCTCTTTAGTTATAGTTCCTAAGCTACTTTCTTTAACTTACGTAAGCTACTTTCTTTAACTCGCGTTATACTAACTATTACCTTAATAGTATTACTTACTAGCCTAAGCTTTCGCTAGAGAGTTAGGAGTAATATATTAATAGTATTATTCTCTATCTAATAATCTAGCCTCTACGAAGGACTATTAGTAGAGTTAGAGATATCCGACTAGTAGTAGATTTCGAAATCGAATTATCCTAGATAAACTACCTATCTAGCTTATTATAGATTAAGGCGCTAGATTGTCTAGATAGTCTTTAGGTTGTTATAGTCTGTATATACCTTAACTAGTACTAGTATACTAGTAAAGTACTATTACTAAGTCTTAAAGTAGTAGATAATCGCTAGTAGCTCCTAGTTATATATCTTCTAGTTCTACTTACGGTCCTATATCTTTCTAGACGTAAAGGCGATAGGATACTACTTACTATCTTTAAACAATTATAATAAGATCCCTAAGATACTAAAGTCTAATAAATCTATCTCTAGCTTAATCCTTTTAGTTAGATTAAAATAACGAAGAAGCGGTATTTCTTTAAAATACTTCTTTACCTTCTTAAATAACTCCTAGGCCGCTTTAGTCTAGTTAAAGTCTTACTTGCCTTTTAATAAGTCGGTTATAGTAGCTATTTTCTTTATATAACTTTCGATAAACTATTAGTAGAAGTTTGCGAAGCTAAGGAATCCTTAGAGCTCCTTAATTATTATTAGGCGAGGCTAGTCTCGGATTATCGCTACCTTATCTAGATTAGCTACTATTCTATCTCTCTTAATAATAAAGCCTAGGAATTTTACTAAGTCGGCGGCGAACTTATACTTCTTTAGATTATAGTATAGGCTCGCCTTTCTAAGGCGGTCTAGTACCTTTCTTATTATAGACTAGTACTCCTCTAGACTATTAGAGTACGTATAGATAAGAATGTTATCTAAATATATAACGTAGATATTATCTAGAAGATCTAAAAGAGTATAGTTAATATACGCTTAGAAGGTTATTAGAGTATTAGTTAGACTAAAGGGTATAATATAATATTAATAATACCTATACTATATATAGAATGTAGTCTTCTACTTATTACCTATAATAAGGCCTTGTACGTATATAGGGACTATACAAACAAGGTAGAGGTTATAGCGGAGACAATAGACCCCTATCTATATAGATTAGTAATCTTAGAGAAGGAAGAGATCTCTCCTCTCGAGAGGAACTCTCTCTTATAGAAGAATCTCCCCTCTCTTCGACTCTCGTCTAACCGGAAGTAGGTCCGATAGAGAATCTAATTCCTTCTTAACTACCTACGGTCCGTCGGAAGTAAGGGGTAGAGAACTACCTCTTAGGGCTACTAACGGACCGCCTCTAGTATAGCGAGATCCTTCCTTCGGCCGAACTGCTAGCAGACCGTAGGTAGTATGTATGCATATTAACCCCTTATAGACCGCCTACGGTATAGACCTAAAGGACCCCTTTAGCTAGAGTCTTATATTACCTTCGCGGATCTAGATATAGTAATAGGCATCCTTTAGGTCTAGTAAGGTAAAGTACTTTATACTAATAAGTTAGTCTAGGGTTTCTTTAATAAGAGGGAGTAGATATCTATCCTTAATAGTAACGTTATTTAAAGCTTAGTAGTCTACGTATAAGCGTAGGTTACTATCTACCTTTAGAATAAATAAGAGAGGTACGCTAGTAAGGCTAATACTATATTTAATCTACTTAGCTATAAGTTCCTTCTTAAGATATTCTCGAAGGACTTCCTACTTATAGGCTAATAATAGATATAGCGGTCTATAAGGAGGTTCCTTCCTATCTACTAAATTAATAGCATAGTTAGTTACTTAGTAAGAGGGAAGTATACTAGTAGCTTTGTTATTAAATAGGTCCTAGTAGTTATATAGCGTATCTAGGATCCTTAGATTAATAGCGGCTTTAGTAATATATACCTTTAATAGACTATTAGTAGTACGCTCGACTCGAATCTAGCTAACGTACTATACTAGCTACTTTTTGTCCCTCTTTAGTATACGCGCTAAGGCTTTAGTAGAAATAAAGTCTATATCTTCCTTAATATACCTCTATTTCTAAGTATCCTAGCTATTTAAAATATCGATCGTATAATACTTAAGGGTATAATAGCCTAATAGGACTTCCTAATTAGCTATGTCTATACTATATATAAGGATAGTCTCCTAATAAGCTTACTCTATATAATCGGTTATTATAAGCTATAACTTATATATACTATAGCACTTCTAGCTTTAGGAGCTTAGCTAGCTAATATCTAGAATCTAGGCTATAACCTTAGGAAGATCGTACTTAACTATAATATACTAGTCTAATAGCGTAACTTATCCGTAGGTATTAAACGTAACTCTTACTTCCGAATTATTAGTAGGTAAGCTACTTAGAGTATATAAAATGTACTAGTCGCGAATAACTTCTTTACTTTTAAGTAGCTAGATAGTATTATTAGTCTTTAAGTATTTTTGCCTAACTACTACTAATCCGCCTATAGTTAGGTTTAGGATTTTTTTAGAATAATAGGAGTCTTATTAGAATTGCCGTCTAAATTGTTCTTAGCCTTAGGAGAATTAGGCTAGAAGTAGCCTTTCTCGCTATACCTATAGTAATTTATTTTGCTTACGTCGCGTTTAGGCTTTTTAGATAGACTATTAGTAGTATAATCCTTCGACTTCTCCTTACTCTTTATAAAGGAAGCCTTTAGCGTAGGCTTCTTCTCTATAGGCTTCTTAGCTATCTTCTTCTTTAGAATATTCTTCTCTAATCTAGAAGTAATATCTATAAGCTTATCCTAGGTTGTAGGAGTAGCATTATAGTTAATAATAGCTTTCTATAGCTTATCTATAAGTCGAGTAAAGTAATAGTATAGGAGCTACTTCTTAGTATACTAAGAATCTATCTAGTTCTTAAGCCCCTCTATATATATAAGGAAGGCTTAGGCTATCTAGTCTAACTTCTACCTCTAACCTACGTACTTAATATAGGCTTAAAGGAGTCGATCCTCTAGGCTATCTAAGAGTTAAGCTATAAAGTTCTTAAAGTACTTCTAGGTAATAGCTTAATATTCTGCCTCGCTCTTCGACTTCTACTATACTCTCTAATAGTCTTTAGGCGTATCTAAAAGATACTATATAGCCTAGGTTACCCGCTAGTAACCTTTATTATAGAGGTATAGAGCTTAGAGAAAGGCGATCTTATAATTAAGAATAAAGTCTTCTAACTACTTAAAATTCTTCTCTTTATAATTAGGTAGTTCCTTAATAGTCTATTTCGCTAAGGAGTATCTACCTATTAGTAGTCTGTCGGCGGTCCGCTTCTAGCTATAGTAATCCTATAACTTAACCTATAGGTAAGTAATATTAGCTTAGAGCTAGAGTTCCTACCTATAATCCTAAAGCGTACGAACCTATCTATAGACTAATTCCTTTTTATCTCCTTAATTAAGGCCTCCTATCTCCTCTCCGCCCTCTTATTACTTATTACCTTCTTTAGGTTAACTTTGCTAACTAAGTAGTTAGTTATATATCTACTTATCTTCTCTCTCGATCTCTTTAATAAATCCTCTTTACCTTAATAGACTAGTAGGACCTTATCCTTCCGGACCTATAGGCGAAGGCTAAAATCGAGTAAGAGGAGCTATTAGAGCCGCTACTCTAAAACGGGTATAAAGATTACTTTATAATAAGGCCTTATATATATATAGGGACTATATAAATAAGGTAGAGGTTATAGCGAAGATAATAGACTCCTATCTATATAGATTAGTAATCTTAGAGAAAGAAGAGATCTCTCCTCTCGAGAGGAACCCTCTCTTATAGAAGAATCCCCCTTCTCTTCGACTCCTATCTAGCTAGAAGTAGGTCCGATAGAGAATCTTATTCCTTCTTAACCGCCTATAGTCTATAGGAGGTAAGGGGTAGAGAACTACCTCTTAGGGCCGCTAGCGGACCGCCTCTAGTATAATAAGATCCTTCTTTTAGCTAAACTACTAGCGGACCGTAGGTAGTATATATATATATTAACCCCTTATAGACTACCTACGGTATAGACCTAAAGGACCCCCTTAGCTCGAGTCTTATAGGTAATTAGGTTAGTAAAGTACCCTGAACTTCTTTCGATTTATCAGTCTATGTGGGAGTTGCTTTATATTTTGTAGATGAATTTAGTAAGTTTAATTTGTAGATATGTATCTACTAATATTATAAGCTTATTTAGCACCTTTTCGATATAGTACGTCTAGTCTAAGCGTAGAATACTAGCTTTTTAGTCTCTAACAATCTTAATATTTAGAAGGTAATTCGCTTCCCCTAGATTCTTAATTATAAAGATTATTACAAACTTCTTCTTAAACTAGTCTATATTAGTTATACTTTTCGCCTCTATTATAATATCGTCTATATATACTAGGACTATTATCTTCTAGGTAGAGTAGATAAAGAGGTAGAGATTAGCTCTACTCTAAATAAACTCGATCTTCTCGATCTTCCTTTTATAGAGTTAGTACTAGTCTTAGGCTATTTACTTTAGGCTATATAAGCTCTTCTCTAGCTTAAGTACCTTACCTAGGTTAACTCTAACTCTAGGTAGAGTATATATTAGAATAACCTCTTTTAGGACTAACTCTATAAAAGCGTTATTAACGTCTACCTAGTATAGCTCCTAATTATTTATATATACTATAGCTATAAAGAGGCGAATAGTATTATATCTAACTATTAGGGCGAATATATCCTCGAAGTCTACTCTAAGTACCTAGCTAAATCTTCTAGTAACGAGTCGAGCTTTAAACTTATTAACTAATCTATTAGTATTATATTTTATATTAAAGACCTATTTCGATATAATTAGATTAGCCCCCGCTAGTACGACTATAGCCTTATAGGTTAGGTTACCTTCTAACGCTATAGTTTCTACCTATATAGCTTCTAGCTATAAGTGTCCCTATTTCTTATTAGAGACTATCTACTCGTATGTCTTTAGGATAGGTATCTTCTCTAATAGTTATATTCTAGCTCCTACTACTACTAGGCTATATTCCTCTATATCTGCTATAAACCTAAACTAGCTATTCTTATACTAGTAGAGCTCTTCTTTTACGTTTATACCTAATATTATATTATAGATTATAATAAAGCTATTAATTATCTCTATAGCTCTCTTTAACTTTTCCTACCTCTCTTTATCTATAAGACTCGGGCTAAGGGGGTCCTTTAGGTCTATACCGTAGGCGGTCTATAAGGGGTTAATATATATATATACTACCTATAGTCTGCTAGTAGTTCGGCTAAAGGAAGGATCTCGCTATACTAGAGGCGGTCCGCTAGCGGCCCTAAGAGATAGTTCTCTACTCCTTACCTCCTACGGACCGTAGGTAGTTAAGAAGGAATTAGATTCTCTATCGGACCTGCTTCTAGTTAGATAAGAGTCGAAGAGAGGGGAGATTCTTCTATAAGAGAGGGTTCCTCTTAAGAGGAGAGATCTCTTCCTTCTCTAAGATTACTAATCTATATAGATAGGGGTCTATTATCTCCGCTATAACCTCTACCTTATTTATATAGTCCCTATATACGTATAAGGCCTTATTATATTATCTCTCTAATTACGACTTCTCTTACTAGTTATCTTATTTAACTACTTTAGTAGGCCTCTATCTACTCTAACTTCTTCTAACCTATCTAATACTAGCCTTATCCTCTTACCTAATACTAGAGTAGGAGGCGTAGATAGAGCTACTAGCCCTTAATCTACTAGCTCCTACTCTAGCTAGACCTACTCTAACTAGCCCTACTCCTTCTTTTATTACTCTAACTTCTCTAGCTCGTTATTAGAGTCTAAGTCGTATCTCTTAACGCTCGTATCTAGTTTTAGTAGCTAGAGTATTTAGATATATATTACGACCCTATATATTATAGTTAGGCTCGGCGGCTTTAGGTTTAGATTAGGCTTCGGTAATAGGCGTATTAGGTTCGGGTTAGGCTTTAGTAGGCGCCTAACTAGTCTTTACGTTAGTATAGAACTACTCTAATTCTTTAGAGTAAAGCTAAGTTCGAGATTACTCCTCTTACTTTCTTTAAAGAATTTAATAGACCCTATCCTAATTACCTACTATAAGTTAGGTAACTAGACCTTCTATATCTTTATAGTACCTTTAACGTACCTAATAAATACTTCCTTATATCTCCGATTTATTAGCTTATTCTTCTACGAATCCTTAGGTATCGACTTTAGGTTAATATACGAAACTACTTAGTATCTCTAGACGCGTATATAGTTAACTAACAGTCGTTTCTCTAACTAGGCTTCTTCTAGCGTTAGTAAGAGATTATCGATCTTTACTAGGTATAGGTTATAGATATATTAGCTTATAGTTAGAGCTTCTAGCTAGAACTTAATTAGGAGCCTAGCGTCTTCTATTATCGCTCTAACTACCCGTTTAGTATTGCTAATATGTTTTTTAGTAATTCTGTTCGCCCTAAAGTTATATACTTTAGTTAGGTTAAGCTCTATACTATACTCTAACTCCTATTCCTTTAGGATAAATAGGAGTTTACCTATATTATTACTTTATACTACCTTAGGCTTTAAGCTATTAGTCTAAAGCTTAACCTTCTTTCGCTAATATTAAAGTACTTTAGCTAAGTCTAATTTCTTCTTTAAAGGGTACGCCTATACCTTCTATAAGTAATTATTAACGACGATAAGGAAGTACCTAAACTCTTCCCTCGATAGTAGTAGGAGACTATAGATATTAAGTAAGATAAGTTTAAGGATCTAACGCTTCTAGTTAGTTACCTTTCCTCGCTTCCTCTTTATATTAGTAATTCTATATATCTTATAGTTAAAGCTATTAATAATAGGTACTAGGCTCTTTAGCGTAGTAACTTTATAAAGGAATCTTAACTTAGATATACTATAGTATAAGAATCGACAATACTAGAGATTATAGAGTTTATATATAGCTTAGTTAGAGTTATCTATATCTGCTATTAGAGTAAGTAGAGACTCTACTCTATTCTCTACTTTATTAGTCTAAGAGACTAGGGTACTATAGACTTTCTAGAGTTAATAGATACTATAGAGCAAATAATATTTAAGGACTAGATCGATATTCGAGTTTACTATATAGAACGTATTAGGAAGTATTATTCTAACTAAATCGAATTCCTAGACAAGCTTTTAACCTAAGATTAGAGTAACCTCTAGATTTAGAATATAGAGCGTAGGTACTATTAGACTTCTCCTAAACCTATTAGAGACCTCTATTATACTCCTATATCTACTCTCTAAGAAGCTATCCCTAACTTTTATTTTCCTTATATTAGTTAGGTTTAGCTTCCTAAAGAGATCCTTATTATTAGATATATAGGCTAATACGCTAGAATCGAGAAGAATTATACTTTATAGAAGCTTACTTTTATAATTAGCTATAGCTTCCGCTAAATTATACTTATCTTTACTCTCGACGTTAGAAGAGTCTAAGCTCTTAGAAGAACTAGAGTACTTTAAGCTAGAGTCGCTTAATAATAATACGCTTATTTTAGCTACGTATACCTTACTCTTTTTATACTTCTACTTATCCTTACTCTTATTAGAGTGCTTCTTATCCTTCTTACCTAGTTGCGACTTACTCTAACTCGACTTCTTCTTCGTCTTCTTAAGTACCTTAATTTTCTAAGTTAGAATCTTTAGGTTAGTTATATTCTCTTTTTTTAGCGCTATAGGCTAGACCTCCTCTTATTCCCCTTCTCCTCTAGTATCTTTTAGCATTCTAATAGGCTTAGGTACTTAGGAAGTAGATGTTCGGATAAGCTATAAAGATAGTATAATCTAGCTCTTCTAGTCTCTATACTTATTATATAGTTAGAGCCTTATATCTAGGCTTCTTCTTTAAATAAGATATATATAATCTTTATACTATTCTTTATACCTATTAGGTCGATTGTCTGTCTAAGATTATAGTATTACTCTAGTAATATATTTAGTAACTACTAAACTACTCTATTATATAAGTATAAGATCTTTATATCTAGCTCGATACTAATAATCTTATATAATTAACTTAATAGAGTTATAAAGGTATTATCGATTATTATGTCCTTATCTATCTTATAGGTTATATACTATTACTAGTATACTCTTAACGAGGTTAGAAAGACCTTAGTATACTTCGCGTTAAGGAGAGCCTATATGTCCGTAGCTATAATTTACTCTAGTATTAGAGATAAGTTAATCTCGTCTAGGCTCTAGGTTATCTCGAATAGAGCTATAGAATTATCCTAGTATTATTAGTTAGTATTTACTAGCTTATATATCTAATTTACAAATATATACTATAAATACCTTCTTTCTAGTATAGTTACTTATAGTACTCCTTTAACGTTCTAGTTCGAGGAGCTCTAATTAGTATTCTAACTAGTAGTACTCTAACTAGCGCTCTAACTACTCTAACTAGTAGGGTCCTCGCTAAGGTACATATTACTTATTCTAGATACTAGTATGTCGGACTCTAATTATAACCTCTAATTATAAGGAGACGCTTACTATATAGTTAATAAAGGACGAGGTAGCTATGTTCTAGTCTCTCTAACTCTAGGAACCTCGCTATTTATAATTGCTATCCTTAGGCTAGCTAGAAGAGGAGCCTTCTAATCTAGTAGCTATACGACCTTCTTTAATATAAGTAGTTATATTACCTACTTAAACTAGAGCTCGTAGTTTTCTTAAGTAAGAGTAGGGACCTTCTTCTAGGCCTCGGTAGAATCTATAGTAAAAAGAATTAGGATTAAACAAATAAGTAAATAAAAATTAGGAAATAGGCGAAGTAGTTACTCTAAGTCGAATCTAATATAGTTTTTCTAAGGTTACTATAAACTTTAACTATGTCTAGATAGTTACTAGGCGCTTTTACGACTTATAAGTACCTTAGGAGTTCTCTAATTAGTCCTCTAATTAGCTCTAGTCTTCCTATATAGTATAGTAGCGGCCTCTAGTCTGCCTTTAATTAATTAGTAGATTAAGAACACTCTTCTAACAAATTCGACTCCTAGCTATAGGTAAAACCTAGGCTTATAACCTATTAAATAAAGATCTAACACTTAATAGAGATCTAATACTCTAGTAGGTAATAGATTTACGTATAAAGAAGTAGCTACTAGAGGAATATATTATATTAGGAAAGAGATATACCTAGGTATAGACAAAGAAGTAAACTATATATTATATTTATTAGAGAAGAGAAGCTATCTCTTCTCTCTCTCCTTTAAATACTCCTACTTACGCTAAGCTTATAAGGAACTTAGTTAGAGGACTTATAAGTTATATTCTAGTATAACTCTCCTTATATTAACTTAGCTAGGTAGGTATAAGACTACTCTCTACTCTTTTTTAATACCCTTTATAATTAGGTAGCTCTTTAATAGTCTGCTTCGCTAAGGAGTATCTACCTATTAGTAGTCTATTAGCGGATCGCTTCTAGCTATAGTAGTCCTATAACTTAGCCTATAGGCAAGTAATATTAGCTTAGAGCTAGAGTTTCTACTTACGATCCTAGAGCGAACGAACCTATCTATAGACTAATTCCTTATTATCTCCTTAATTAAAGCCTCCTAGCTCCTCCTTACCTTCTTATTACTTATTACCTTCTTTAGGCTAACTTTACTAACTAAGTACTTAGTTATATACTATAAGACTCGGGCTAAGGAGGTCCTTTAGGTCTATACTATAGGCAGTCTATAAGAAGTTAATATATATATATACTACCTATAGTCTGCTAGTAGTTCGGCTAAAGGAAGGATCTCGCTATACTAGAGGCGGTCTACTAGTAGCCCTAAGAGGTAGTTCTCTATCCCTTACTACCTCTAGACTATAGGTAGTTAAGAAGGAATTAGATTCTCTATTAGACTATAAGACTTAGGCTAAGAGGGTCCTTTAGGTCTATACTATAAGTAGTCTATAAGGAGTTAATATATATATATACTACCTATAGTCCGCTAGTAGTTTAGCCGAAGGAAGGGTCTTACTATACTAGAGGCGGTCTACTAGTAGCCCTAAGAGGTAGTTCTCTATCTCTTACTACCTCTAGACTATAGGTAGTTAAGAAGGAATTAGATTCTCTGTTAGACTATAAGACTTAGGCTAAGAGGGTCCTTTAGGTCTATACTATAAGTAGTCTATAAGGAGTTAATATATATATATACTACCTATAGTCTACTAGTAGTTTAGCCGAAGGAAGGGTCTTACTTATAAGACTCCGGCTAAGGGGGTCCTTTAGGTCCACACCGTAGGCAGTCTATAAGGGGTTAATGTGTATATATACTACCTACGGTCCGCTAGCGGTTCGGCTAAAGGAAGGATCTCGCTATACTAGAGGCGGTCCGTTAGTAGCCCTAAGAGGTAGTTCTCTACCCCTTACTTCCGACGGACCGTAGGTAGTTAAGAAGGAATTAGATTCTCTATCGGACCTACTTCTAGTTAGACGAGAGTCGAAGAGAGGGGAGATTCTTCTATAAGAGAGAGTTCCTCTCGAGAGGAGAGATCTCTTCCTTCTCTAAGAGGAGAGATCTCTTCCTTCTCTAAGATTACTAATCTATATAGATAGGGGTCTATTATCTCCGCTACAACCTCTACCTTATTTGTATAGTCCCTATATACGTACAAGGCCTTATTACAGAGTAATCTTTATACCTGTTTCGGGGTAGCGGCTCTAATAGCTCCCCTTACTCGATCTTAGCCTTCGCCTATAGGTCCGGAAGGACAAGGTCTTGCCGGTCTATTAAGGCAGAGGGGATTTGTTAAAGAGATCGAGGGAGAAGACGAGCAGGTACACGACTAACTGCTTAGTCAGCAAAGTCAGCCTAAAGAAGGAGATAAGTAACAAGAAGGCGGAGAGGAGACGGGAGGCCTTAATTAAGGAGACAATAAGGAATTAGTCCGCGGACAGGTTCGCGCGCTTTAGGATCGTAGGTAGGAACTCTAGCTCTAAGCTAATATTACTCGCCTATAGGTTGAGTTATAGGACTACTATAGCTAGAAGCGGACCGCCGACGGACTACTAATAGGTAGATACTCCTTAGCGAAGCGGACTATTAAGGAACCACCTAATTACAAAGGGAAGAATTTTAAGCAGTTAGAAGACTTTATTCTTAATTATAAGATCGCCTTCCTCTAAGCCCTACACCTCTATAACGAAGGTTACTAGCGAGTAACCTAGGCTATATAGTATCTTTCGGATATGCCTAAGGATTGTTAGAGGATGTAGTAGAGGTCGAAGAGCGAGGCAGAACGTAAAGCTATTACCTAAAAGTATTTTTAGAACTTTATAGCTTAACTCTTAGATAGCCCGGAGGATCGACTCCTTTAAGCCTACATTAAGTACGCAGGTTATAGGCAGAAGTCGGACTAGATAGCCCGAGCCTTCCTTACGTATATAGAGGGGCTTAAGAACTAGATAGATCCTTAGTATACTAAGAAGTAGCTCCTATACTATTACTTTGCTCGACTTATAGATAAGCTATAGAAAGCTATTATTAACTATAATGCTACTCCCGCAACCTAGGATAAGCTTGTAGATCTTGCTTCTAGATTAGAGAAGAATATTCTAAAGAAGAAGACGGCTAAGAAGCCTATAGAGAAGAAGCCTACGCTAAAGGCTTCCTTAGCGAAGGGTAAGGACAAGTCGAAGGATTATACCGCCGACGGCCTATCTAAGAAGCCTAAACGCGACATAAGCAAAGTAAGTTGCTATAGGTATAGCGAGAAGGGCTACCTCCGGCCTAATTGTTCTAAGGCTAAGAACGATTTAGGCGGTAATCCTAATAAGACTCCTATCGTTCCAAAAAAATCCTAAATCTAACCGTAGGCGGATTAGCGGCGGTTAGATAAAAACACTCGAAGACTAATAACACTATCTAGCTACTCGAGAGTAAAGAAGTTATTCGCGACTAGTACATTCTACATACTCTAAGCGGCTTACCTACCGACGATTTAGAGGTAAGGGTTACGTTTAATACCTACGGACAAGTTACGCTATTAGACTAGCGTGTCGTAGTTAAGTACGACCTTCCTAAGGTTATAGCCTAGATTCTAGATATTAGCTAGCTAAGCTCCTAAAGCTAGAAGTGCTACGGTATATATAAGTTACAGCTTATAATAACTGATTATATAGGGCAAGCTCGTCGGAAGACTATCCTCGTATATAGTACGGACATAGCTAATTAGGAAGTCCTATTAGGCCGTTATACCCTTAAGTATTATGCGATCGATATTTTGAATAGCTAGGATGCTTAGAAATAGGGGTACGTTAAGGAAGACATAGACTTTATTTCTGCTAAAGCCTTAGCGCGTATGCTAAAGAGAGACAAAAAGCAGCTAGTGCGGTACGTTAGCTAGATTCGAGTTAAGCGTACTACTAACAGTCCGTTAAAGGTGCATATTACCGAAGCTACTATCGATCTAAGGATCCTAGATGCGCTATATGCCTACTAGGACCTGTTCGATAACGAAGCTACTAGTATGCTTCCTTCTTACTAAGTAACTAACCATGCTATTAATTTAGTAGATAGGAAGGAACCTCCTTACGGACCGCTATATCTACTATCGGCCTATAAGTAGGAAGTCCTTCGAGAATATCTTAAGAAGGAACTTATAGCTAGGCGGATTAAACATAGTATTAGCCCTACTAGTATACCTCTCTTATTTGTTCTAAAGGTAGATAGTAACCTACGCTTATGCGTAGACTACCGAGCCTTAAACAACGTTACTATTAAGGACAGATATCTACTCCCTCTTATTAAAGAGACCCTAGACTAACTTATCGGCGCAAAGTACTTTACCTCGCTAGACCTAAAGGATGCCTACTACCGCATCTAGATCCGCGAAGGTAATAAGTAGAAGACTGCGTTCTATACGTAGTATAGGCACTATTAATATTATGTTATGCCCTTTAGCTTAACTAATACTCTAGTAACCTTCTAAGCGTATATTAACTATACTCTTTTAGGTCTTCTAGATAATATCTACGTTATGTATTTAGATAACATTCTTATCTATACGCACTCTAACAGTCTAGAGGAGCACTAGTCTATAGTAAGAAAGGTGCTAGACCGCCTTAGGAAGGCGAGCCTATACTACAATCTAAAGAAGTATAAGTTCGCCGCTAACTCGGTAAAGTTCCTAGGCTTTATTATTAAGAGAGATAGAGTAGCAGCCGATCTGGATAAGGTAGCGACAATCCGAGACTAGCCGCGCCTAATAACAATTAAGGAGCTCTAAGGATTCCTTAGCTTCGCAAACTTCTACCGACGGTTCGTCGAAGGTTATGCGAAGAAAACAGCTACTATAACCGACTTATTAAAGGGCAACTAAGACTTTAACTAGACCGAAGCGGCCTAGGAGTTATTTAAGAAGGTAAAGAAGCATTTTAAAGAATTACCGCTTCTTCGTTATTTTGATCTAACTAAGAGGATTAAGCTAGAGACAGATTTATTAGACTTTAGTATCTCGAGGATCTTGTCGCAACTATTTAAAGATAGTAAGTAGCATCCTATCGCCTTTACGTCTAGAAAGATGTAGGACTATAAGCGGAACTAGGAGACGTATAACTAGGAGCTGCTAGCGATCGTCTACTACTTTAAGACTTAG
This sequence comes from Teratosphaeria viscida, assembly GCA_020826765.1. NCBI lineage: Eukaryota > Fungi > Ascomycota > Dothideomycetes > Mycosphaerellales > Teratosphaeriaceae > Teratosphaeria > Teratosphaeria viscida. The sequence continues at coordinate 14,119 of JAHESH010000286.1, forward strand.
TAATAGTACTTCGCCGGCGTACTAGTACTAGTCGAGGTATATACGGACTATAATAACCTAAAGACTATCTAGACAATCTAGCGCCTTAATCTGCGATAAGCTAGATAGGCAGTATATCTAGGACAATTCGATTTTGAAATCTACTACCGGTCGGGCGTCTCTAACCCCGCCGATAGTCCTTCGCGGAGGCTAGATTATTAGACGGAGAATAATACTATTAACATATTGCTCCTAACTCTCTAGCGAAAGCTTAGGCTAGTAAGTAATAGTATCGAGGTAATAGTCGGTATAACGCGAGTTAAGGAGAGTAGCTTAGGAACTATAACTAAAGAGATTTTAGATACTAGCGAAGAACTACCGACGGTGCCAAATATACGTAACGCGTCCCTCCTAGACGCTAGTACTAGCACTTATCTATACTACGTACTACGCTCTTAAGCATATATTCTGCTTATAAGCGAAACTAGTTCGGGCGACACTAACGCTAAGTTTGTGCAGATAATCGCAACATTATAGGAGAAGGATCTGTTTATAGCCTAGATCCGAGCCAGACCTAGCTATAGGCAAGTTACCCTCGGGCGCGCTAATCTATAGCATTTTAATAAGAACAATCTGTTACGGTTTTATAGAAGGCTCTTCGTTCTTAATAAACCTGTAATATAGAACGAGATCCTAGTAACATTCTATAACTCTATGCTCGCAGGCTATTTCGGAGCTAACAAGACATTGCAGCTAATTAAGAGAACGCTATACTAGCCCGAATTAGAGTCTGACGTAAAGAGCTACATCAAATCCTATATAGTGTACTAGAGATCGAAACTAGGCTAGTATCTGCTATATAGCGAGCTTACGCCGTTATTAATTCCTAAAGATATTTAGGAGGAGATTAGTTTAGACTTCGTAACTAGTCTACCTCCGGTAAAGTCTAAAGGTACCGTATATAATGCGATACTAGTAATTATAGATAGGATGTCTAAGATAGCAATATACATTGCCGCATAGAGTACTTAGGATATAGAATAGTTTACTAATACGTTTATTAAGAATATCGCGACGAAGTTTAGCTTTCTAAAAGGAATCGTTAGCGACCGTAGCTTATTATTTACTTCTAAGCTCTAGACTAAGATCTGCTTCTATTATTAGATAGAGCGCAGACTTAGTACTATATACTACCCTTAGACAGATAGCTAGATAGAGCGTTAAAATCAGACTCTAGAAACATTCTTACGATGCTTTACGAATAATAACTAGGACAATTAGCTTTAGTTATTACTATTCGCGGAGTTTACGTATAATAATATAACTTACTCTAGTACCGGTACGAGCCCGTTTAAATTAGTACTCGGCAAGCATCTAAGATAGGCTATGCACAAGGACGTACATTATAAGGAGGAGGCGCTAGCTATATCTATAAGGGCGGAGATAATACGCAAGTCTCGAGAACTTGTAGTAGAGCACCTTTATAAAGCCTAAGAGTAGTAGCGTAAGTAGTATAACAAAAAGTATCTTCTATTAACGTTTCGGCTAGGAGATCTTATTCTCCTTAGCTCTAAGAACCTAAAGCTATTGTAGCTAAGCTAGAAGATGTCTACTAAGTTTATTAGTCCGTTTGCGGTTAAGGAACCTATAGGGCGACAAGCCTACCGCCTTCGCCTTCTAGTCTTATACCGAATCCACGACGTATTCTATATATCGCTCCTTAAACCCTTCGAGAAGCGCGATAGCGAACCTTTGACGAATGTCGCCGAACCTAAGATCGCACCCGACGGCGAAGAGCTATAGGAGGTCGAGAAAATCTTAGATAAGCGCGTAAGGAAGGGTAAGAGAGAATACCTATTATAATAGAAGAATTGCGACAAGTAGAATAACACATAGCAAAGCGCGGAGGACTTCGAGGAGATAGACGAGCTTTTAAAGGAATAGTAGGAATCCTCGTCGAACCGTAGGCGGATAGGGATAAGAAAGGGCAGTAAGTAATATTAAAATAACGCTTTTTATTTCTCCTCTATCTTAACTCTAAAAGAAAACCTAATACTATACTAATATGTAGAGGTAGGCGTATCGGTCTACTACTAGTAAGGTAAGCTACCGACCGTAGGCGGACTATTACTACCTTGACGCCTTATGTACCTCGCTCTTAATAATCTGTCCTTAGATGCCGAAGCCAAAGTACCGCGCCGCCGACATAGTAGTAGCGGCACCTACTGCCGTAATAGTAGCGAAGGCTATAGCAGTTTGTAGTGTGCTAGGAACCTATGCCGGACTAGTAGTAGAGGTATTAGCTAGCGTAGCCGTCTACGGGTCTGTAGATACGGCGGTTACTATAGGCGGACTAGAGGAGGTTTAGGGCGAGGGGGCTAGGTTAGTCGTAGTAGGGGTCGCGTCGGGAGAGCGCTTATAGTACTTATAGAGGCGGCGGGTACTAATAGGAGTTATTAACACGTTAGTAGTCTAACCTCTAGGGATCTTAACCTCTTCTAACCTACAAGCCGACATAGGCTATACGTCGAATATACCTACTATCTTAGACAAAGGTAAGACGTTGCCCTATACTAGGTCGAGGATTATTATAGTATACCTCTTATCCTTCTTAGATAACTTGCGTAAAGAGTTACGCACAAAGTTATTATTACTAGTAGGAATAGTAGGCTGCTTATCGCTAGATATCTCGATAATAACCTTCTTAGTAGGGACGCGGGACTTCCTTAGTAGCGTATTATCGCCGCCTACTATCTATATTAAGATCCTCTTAGCCTTACTACCAGATAGGTTACAGACCTAGTCCGGGATGTAGCCCTCCTTAAATAGCGTCTTAGCTTAGCCGGACTACTAATAGATACGATAGTTAGAGCGAGGGGTACGGTCGGGTAAGAGGCTACGCTCCTAGCGTCCGCGGCTCTTAGACAGTGTGTTATTAATACGCACGGTCTTCTTAGTCTTATTAGCGCTAGCGACCTTAGTCGGCTTACGGGCAGCTACCCTAAAGTGGTCGATAAGGTTAACGCGCTCTGCCTCTATATTAGGATCGGTAGAGTTATAGCTATTATATATACGCGGCTCCTCGTCGGTATTAAGTATAATAGGGCTATGCTTTTAGCCGCTACTAGAGTAATAGTACGGATGGCGATAGGAGCTACTCGAGATCCTTATACGAGATAAGGGACTAGAAGGAGTATTAGCTACTAATAGAGCGCGTCTATAGGGGGTAGCAGATTGGATGTCGCCTATATCCTATAACGGACTATTAGCAAAAGAAGCATACATTACACTATAGGCGGTCTACTTACGGCTATGTCGCCTATTATCTATAACATTCTAGGGGTCGTCTCTACGTCGGTACTACGCTCGTAGCGCCTCTCCTTATTCTTAATATAACGGAACTCTTTATTAGTGCGTAGGCGGCGATCTAGGCGTAGGTAGTATTCCTCCTTACGCTTAATATCCTACTCGTAAGTGGCTATTACCCAGTTAAGGGTCAGCTACGCCTAGCGGAGTTTAATAGCAGCTACTAGTACGACTTCGTCGTTATAGACCGCATCCGCATCGCTAATATCCACGCTACGCTACTTATAAAGCTCGACGTATAAGACACGTATGTCGTAGACCTCGTTAAGGCGGCCTTAAAGTAGAAGGAAGATCTGTAACTATTAGTTACTACCTACTAACCGTAAGTAGTTAGGACCGTAAGCGGGCAACTTACAATCTTATAAAAACCCTTTTTGCCCTTAGTATAGTAACCGCAGGTATAGTTATCTAGCTTCTCGTACAAACGGCCAATAGCGACGCTTTTAGCGCATATTATATAAAAGATATACTAAATAGGGGCATTATTGCGTAGAGCTTTAGCATAGAACTAGTATGTCTTATTAGCGCTAATATCAGATGTGCGCGTACTAATAACGGCGGTGCTACCGCTATAGAAGCCTAGTATCGTAGACGGACCGTAGGAGGTTATATAGGTAAAGAAGTTAGTTACGGACCGTATATAGTTATAGGACTTTAATAAAGAGAAGCGTAGAAGAGATTATTAAGTAGGAGAATAGTTAGCGATTAACTAAAGAGAAGAATTTGATGTTAACGCTAGCAATTCGGCGCTAAAGCGTTACTATAATAACGCGTACCTACCTATTTAGGCTAGTTACTACGACAGACTTCTACGAAGTTCTATTCTATATTCATACTAGCATATAGAGCGAGATACGCGACACGAGTTACGACACCTTACCGTTAGGACGTCGGCTTAGGAAGGGGGCGACTATAAGACTCCGGCTAAGGGGGTCCTTTAGGTCTATACTATAGGCGGTCTATAAGGGGTTAATATATGTATATACTACCTATAGTCCGCTAGCGGTTCGGCCGAAGGAAGGATCTCGCTATACTAGAGGCGGTCTACTAGCGGCCCCGAAAGGTAGTTCTCTACCCCTTACCTCCTACGGACCGTAGGCGGTTAAGAAGGAATTAGATTCTCTATCGGACCTGCTTCTAGTTAGACGAGAGTCGAAGAGAGGGGAGATTCTTCTATAAGAGAGGGTTCCTCTTAAGAGGAGAGATCTCTTCCTTCTCTAAGATTACTAATCTATATAGATAGAGGTCTATTGTCTCCGCTACAACCTCTACCTTGTTTATATAGTCCCTATATACGTACAAGGCCTCATTATAGGATTATACCGCCGACAGCCTATTTAAGAAGCCTAAACGCGACATAAGCAAAGTAAGTTACTATAGGTGTAGTAAGAAGGGCTACCTCTAGCCTAATTGTCCTAAGATTAAGAACGATTTAGGCGGCAATCCTAATAAGACTCCTATTATTCTAAAAAAATCCTAAATCTAATTATAGGCGGATTAGCGGCGGTTAGGCAAAAACACTCGAAGACTAATAATACTATCTAGCTACTCGAGAGTAAAGAAGTTATTCGCGACTAGTACATTTTATATACTCTAAGTAGCTTACCTACTAATAATTCGGAGGTAAGGGTTACGTTTAATACCTACGGACAAGTTACGCTATTAGACTAGCGTGTCGTAGTTAAGTATAACCTTCCTAAGGTTATAGCCTAGATTCTAGATATTAGCTAGCTAAGCTCCTAAAGCTAGAAGTGCTACGGTGTATATAAGTTGTAGCTTATAATAACCGATTATATAGGGTAAGCTCGTTAGAAGACTATCCTTATATATAGTATAGATATAGCTAATTAGGAAGTCCTATTAGGCCGTTATACCCTTAAGTATTATGCGATCGATATTTTAAACAGCTAGGATGCTTAGAAATAGGGGTACGTTAAGGAAGACATAGACTTTATTTCTGCTAAAGCCTTAGCGCGTATACTAAAAAGGGACAAAAAGTAGCTAGTACGGTACGTTAGCTAGATTTAAGTCGAGCGTACTACCGACAGTCCGTTAAAGGTATATATTACTAAAGCCGCTATCGATCTAAGGATCCTAGATGCGCTATATACCTACTAGGACCTATTCGATAACGAAGCTACTAGTATACTTCCCTCTTACTAAGTAACTAACTATGCTATTAATTTAGTAGATAGGAAGGAACCTCCTTATAGACCGCTATATCTACTATTAGCCTATAAGTAGGAAGTCCTTTAAGAATATCTTAAGAAGGAACTTATAGCTAGGCGGATTAAACATAGTATTAGCCCTACTAGCGTACCTCTCTTATTTGTTCTAAAGGCAGATAGTAACCTACGCTTATACGTAGACTACTAAGCCTTAAATAATATTACTATTAAGGATAGATGTCTACTCCCTCTTATTAAAGAGACCCTAGACTAACTTATCGGCGTAAAGTACTTTACCTCGCTAGACCTAAAGGATGCCTACTACCGCATCTAGATCCGCGAAGGTAATAAGTAGAAGACTACGTTCCGTACGCGGTATAGATACTATTAATATTATATTATGCCCTTTAGCTTAACTAATGCCCTAGCAACCTTCTAAGCGTATATTAACTATACTCTTTTAGGTCTCCTAGATAACATCTACGTTATATATTTAGATAATATCCTTATCTATATATACTCTAATAGTCTAGAGGAGCACTAGTCTATAGTAAGAAAGGTGCTAGACCGCCTTAGGAAGGCGAGCCTATACTATAATCTAAAGAAGTATAAGTTCGCCGCCGACTTAGTAAAGTTCCTAGGCTTTATTATTAAGAGAGATAGAATAGTAGCTAATCTAGATAAGATAGCGATAATCTAAGACTAGCCTCGCCTAATAACAATTAAGGAGCTCTAAGGATTCCTTAGCTTCGCAAATTTCTACTAATAGTTTGTTAAAGGTTATACGAAGAAAATAGCTACTATAACCGATTTGTTAAAGGGCAACTAAGACTTTAACTAGACCGAGGCGGCCTAGGAGTTATTTAAGAAGGTAAAGAAGTATTTTAAAGAATTACTACTTCTTCGTTATTTTAATCTAACTAAGAGGATTAAGCTAGAGACAGATTTATTAGACTTTAGTGTCTCGGGGATCTTGTCGTAACTATTTAAAGATAGTAAGTAGCATCCTGTCGCCTTTACGTCTAGAAAGATATAGGACCGTAAGTAGAACTAGGAGACGTACGACTAGGAGCTACTAGCGATTGTCTACTGCTTTAAGACTTAGCGATAGTACTTCGCCGGCGTACTAGTACTAGTCGAGGTATATACGGACTATAACAACCTAAAGACTATCTAGATAATCTAGCGCCTTAATCCGCGATAAGCTAGATAGGTAGTATATCTAGGACAATTTGATTTTGAAATCTACTACTAGTCGGGCGTCTCTAACCCCGCCGACGGTCCTTCGCGGAGGCTAGATTATTAGATAGAGAATAATACTATTAATATATTGCTCCTAACTCTCTAGCGAAAGCTTAGGCTAGTAAGTAATAGTATTAAGGTAATAGTCGGTATAACGCAAGTTAAGGAGAGTAGCTTAGGAACTATAACTAAAGAGATTTTAGATACTAGCGAAGAACCGCCGATAATACTAAATATATATAACGCGTCCCTCCTAGACGCTAGTACTAGCACTTATCTATACTACGTACTATGCTCTTAAGCACGTATTCTACTTATAAGCGAAACTAGTTTAGGCGACACTAACGCTAAGTTTATATAGATAATCGTAATATTATAGGAGAAGGATCCGTTTATAGCCTAGATCCGAGCTAGACCTAGCCGTAGGTAAGTTACTCTTAGGCGCGCTAATCTATAGCGTTTTAATAAGAACAATCTATTATAGTTTTATAGAAGGCTCTTCGTTCCTAATAAACCTATAATATAGAACGAGATCCTAGTAACATTCTATAACTCTATGCTCGCAGGCTATTTCGGAGCTAATAAGACATTATAGCTAATTAAGAGAACGCTATACTAGCCCGAATTAGAGTCTGACGTAAAGAGCTATATTAAATCCTATGTAGTATGCTAGAGATCGAAACTAGGCCGGCATCTGCTATATAGCGAGCTTACGCCGTTACTAATTCCTAAAGATATTTAGGAGGAGATTAGTTTAGACTTCGTAACTAGTCTGCCTCTAGTAAAGTCTAAAGGTACTGTATACGATGCGATACTAGTAATTATAGACAGGATATCTAAGATAGTAATATATATTACTATATAGAGTACTTAGGATATAGAATAGTTTACTAATACGTTTATTAAGAATATTATAACGAAGTTTAGCTTTCTAAAAGGAATTGTTAGCGACTATAGCTCGCTATTTACTTCTAAGCTCTAGACCGAGATCTGCTTCTATTATTAGATAGAGCGTAGGCTTAGTACTATATACTACTCTTAGATAAATAGCTAGATAGAGCGTTAAAATCAGACTCTAGAAACATTCTTATAATACTTTACGAACGATAACTAGGACAATTAGCTTTAGTTATTACTATTCGCGGAGTTTACGTATAATAATATGCCTTACTCTAGTACTAGTACAAGCCTATTTAAATTAGTACTTAGTAAGCATCTAAGATAGGCTATATATAAGGACGTATATTATAAGGGGGAGGCGCCGGCTATATCTATAAGAGCGGAGATAATACGTAAGTCTTAAGAACTTATAGTAGAGCACCTTTATAAAGCCTAAGAGTAGTAGTATAAGTAGTATAATAAAAAGTATCTTCTATTAACGTTTCGGCTAGAAGATCTTATTCTCCTTAGCTCTAAGAACCTAAAGCTATTATAGCCGAGCTAGAAGATGTCTACTAAGTTTATCGGTCCGTTTATAGTTAAGGAACCTATAGGGCGACAAGCCTATTACCTTCGCCTTCTAGTCTCGTACCGAATCTACGACATATTCTATATATCGCTCCTTAAACCCTTTAAGAAGCGCGACGGCGAACCTTTAATAAATGTCGCCAAACCTAAGATCGCACCTAACGGCGAAGAGCTATAAGAGGTTAAGAAAATCTTAGATAAGCGCGTAAGGAAGGGCAAAAGAGAATACCTATTACGATAGAAGAATTACGATAAGTAGAATAATATATAGTAAAGCGCGGAGGACTTCGAGGAGATAGACGAGCTTTTAAAGGAATAGTAGGAATCCTCGACGAACTATAGGCGGATAGGGACGAGAAAGGGTAGTAAGTAATATTAAAATAACGCTTTTTATTCTCCTCTATTAATCCTAAAAAACCTAATACTATACTAATATATAGAGGTAGGCGTATTAGTCTACTACTAGTAAGGTAAGCTACCGACTATAGGCGGACTATTACTACCTTAACGCCTTATATACCTCGCTCTTAATAATCTATCCTTAGATACTAAAGCTAAAGTACCGCGCTACTAATATAGTAGTAGTAGCACCTATTACTATAATAGTAGCGAAGGCTATAGCAGTTTATAGCGTGCTAGGAACCTATGCCGGACTAGTAGTAGAGGTATTAGCTAGCGTAGCTATCTATAGGTCCGTAGTTATAGCAGTTACTATAGGCAGACTAAAGGAGGTTTAGGGCGAGGGGGCCGGGTTAGTTATAGTAGGGGTCGCGTTAGAAGAGCGCTTATAGTACTTATAGAGGCGGTAGGTACTAATAGGAGTTATTAACACGTTAGTAGTCTACTCTCTAGGGATCTTAACCTCTTCTAACCTACGAGCTAATATAGGCTATACGTCGAATATACCTACTATCTTAGCTAAAGGTAAGATGTTACCCTATACTAGGTTAAAGATTATTATAGTATATCTCTTATCCTTCTTAGATAACTTACGTAAAGAGTTATATACAAAGTTATTATTACTAGTAGGAACGGTAGACTACTTATTACTAGATATCTCGATAATAGCCTTCTTAGTAGGGGCGTAGGACTTCCTTAGTAGCGTATTATCGCCGCCTACTATCTATATTAAGATCCTCTTAGCCTTACTACTAGACAAGTTATAGACCTAGTCTAGGGTATAGCCCTCTATAAACGGCGTCTTAGCTTAGCCGGACCGCTAATAGATATAATAGTTAGAGCGAGAAGTATAGTTAGGTAAGAGGCTACGCTCCTAGCGTCTGCGGCTCTTAGATAGTATGTTATTAATACGTACGGTCTTCTTAGTCTTATTAGCGCTAGCGACTTTAGTCGGCTTACGGGTAGCTACCCTAAAGCAGTTAATAAGGTTAATACGCTCCGCCTCTATATTAGGATTAATAGAGTTATTACTATTATATATACGCGGCTCCTTATTAGTATTAAGTATAATAGGGCTATATTTTCGGCCGCTACTAGAGTAATAGTACAGACGGCAATAGGAGCTACTCGAGATCCTTATACGAGATAAGGGACTAGAAGGAGTGTTAGCTACTAATAGAGCGCGTCTATAGGGGGTAGTAGACTAGATGTCGCCTATATCCTATAACGGACTATTAGTAAAAGAAGTATATATTATACCGTAGGTAGTCTACTTATAGCTATATCGCCTATTATCTATAACGTTCTAGAGGTTGTCTCTACGTTAGTACTCCGCTTATAGCGCCTCTCCTTATTCTTAATACGATGGAACTCTTTATTAGTACGTAGGTAGTAATCTAGGCGTAGGTAGTATTTACCCTTACGCTTAATATCCTACTTATAAGTAGCTATTACCTAGTTAAGGGTTAGCTACGCCTAGCGAAGTTTAATAGCGGCTACTAGTATAACTTCGTTATTACGGACCGCATCCGTATCGCTAATATCTACGCTACGCTACTTATAGAGCTCGACGTATAAGATACGTATATTATAGACCTCGTTAAGGCGGCCTTAAAGTAGAAGGAAGATCTATAACTATTAGTTACTACCTACAGACTATAAGTAGTTAGGACTGCGAGTAGACAACTTATAATCTTATAAAAGCCTTTCTTACCCTTAGTATAGTAACTATAGGTATAGTTGTCTAGCTTCTCGTATAAGCGTCCGATAGCGACGCTTTTAGCGTATATTATATAGAAGATATACTAGATAGGGGCATTATTATATAGAGCTTTAGTATAGAATTAGTATGTCTTATTAGCGCTAATATTAGATATACGCGTACTAATAACGGCGGTACTACCGCTATAGAAGCCTAGTATTATAGGCGGATCGTAGGGGGTTATATAGATAAAGAAGTTAGTTACGGACTATATATAGTTATAGGACTTTAATAAGGAGGAGCGTAGAAGAAATTATTAAGTAGAAGAATAGTTAGCGATTAACTAAAGAGAAGAATTTGATATTAACGCTAGCGATTCGGCGCTAAAGCGTTACTATAATAACGCGTGCCTACCTATTTAGGCTAGTTACTACGACAGACTTCTACGAAGTTCCATTCTATATTTATACTAGTATATAGAGCGAGATACGCGATATAAGTTATAATACCTTACTATCGGGACGTCGGCTTAGGAAGGGGGCGACTATAAGACTCTAGCTAAGGGGGTCCTTTAGGTCTATACTATAGGCGGTCTATAAGGGGTTAATATATATATATACTACCTACGGTCTACTAGTAGTTTAGCTAAAGGAAGGATCTCGCTATACTAGAGGCGGTCCGCTAGTAGCCCCGAGAGGTAGTTCTCTACCCCTTACCTCCTACGGACTGTAGGTAGTTAAGAAGGAATTAGATTCTCTATCGGACCTGCTTCTAGTTAGACGAGAGTTAAAAAGAGGGGAGATTCTTCTATAAGAGAGGGTTCCTCTCGAGAGGAAAGATCTCTTCCTTCTCTAAGATTACTAATCTATATAGATAGGGGTCTATTATCTCCGCTATAACCTCTACCTTATTTATATAGTCCCTATATATATATAAGGCCTTATTATAGAGTAATCTTTA
>JAHESH010000287.1:0-25220 GCA_020826765.1 Teratosphaeria viscida
CCCCCCCCCCCCCCCCCGCCACCTCCATCGCCATCACCATGAAGGCCACCACGACCCTCCTCGCCCTCGCGGCCATCGCAGCTGCCGCTCCTCAAGCGTAAGTCCTCCAGCTCCTCTGCCACTCGCCCTCGCTCCTCCGGACACCGCATCAAACACCACCTCATCCTCGCACGAGCATCCACACCCAGCACCATCACCCAACAGCCTTTCCCCCCGCCAGAGCAACCTCGACTACGACAGCACCCACACGCAGCATCAGCCATCATGTCTGGCATCCCTCAACCCTCCCGCCTTCGTTGGTGGCACCGGGCCGATGCTCGGCCCTCGTCGATGCCCGTCAAACGAAGAACACTGCCTCCGGCCCATGGTCTGGCGGAGCCGGGGAAGCCCACCGCATCACTGCGGCGCCGAGCAGACTCCGCCATCGGACCCCTGGACGGCGTGGACGAGAGAGATGACCGCTGGACCGACCACGCCGAACGAGCTCTGGATCCCGACCTGGAGTGCAATCCCCCCACCTTCGACCATGACCCCCGACGAGGACATTTGCTCAACATCCCATCACTCATCGTCACGGTCGCCGGTTTCCTGATCGTCTTTGGCACCCTCTACACTATGCTCGAATACTTACTGTTCCATACCAGGGCTTCTGCACAATGCACGCCAGAGACCATGTACGTGCCCGTCACCGAGACGCTCACCGTGGCGTGCTCGTCTTCAGCGTCTCCGGCGGGCAGCAGCACCCCAATGAGCGATGGTGGAGGCGTGCCGATCCACACGACCATATACTCCACGTCGACGGCCACGAGCACCGTCACGGTGATGCCTGGCACCACATCGATGACGCCGGTCTCATCGGCTGGCGGTCCGTCATACTACTATGGCGTCAACAGCGGGACCACAAGCTGGCTGAATGGCATCTCGCCAACCAGCGGCGCATCTCTCACGACTGCTGCCAGCGCCACGACGATCTACGTGAGCCCGGCGGCCACCATGCCGAGCAGGAGCCCCACGCCCACCACGACGACCACGATCCACGTGCAGTCTACAGCCACACAGACCGAGACCGTCACCGTCCCAGCATTCACCTCGACCACATTCAGCATGATGAGCCCAGGCTCTACCATCACATCCACCAGTACGCGCTACAGCACCATCACCGTCGCCTACGCGCCGTCCTCGAGCGTCGGCCCCGGCACCGGTGGTTGGAACTCGACGGCTTCTCCATCCCCTTCTGCAGCGTCCGGCAGTGCGAGTAGCCAGCCGATCAGTGCGGCGAGTGGGACGGGCCCAGACACCGCCATCACCCAGACATCCATCATCTACTTTGGGACCGGCCCTCAGGTCACCTCGACGACCACCAACTTCCTGACCACCACGGTCCCTGTTGCCAGTGCATCGTTGTTCACAGGCTATAGCTCGACCTTGAACCTGACAAGCACGACTCCAAGCAGCTCGCTCGCCACGGCCCCGGTGGTCACGGCGAGCGCCACCCCAGGCGGCTCACTGGCCGCGGCTCCGCTTGCTCCGCTTGCTCCGACGTCACGCTCGAGCATGAACTCCAACAGCACCACCCTCAGTCGCGCGTTCACGACATCGACGCTGGGCTCGACGCTGGGCGTGAGCTTGGGTGTCGCCGGGCTGTCTTCGGGCACCGCGCCAATGTCGGTGACTGGCACGATGGGTAGTCTGCCATGGTCGGCGGCCGGCACGATCGGCAGTGCTCCTCTGACGACCGTGAACGGGACGGCTGGGGTGCCCACGACCAGTGGAGCGGGCTTGTCTGTATCTCCGACGGCTCCTCTCAACACGACCTCCACCACGGCCGTCACTCTCCCCGCCGGCGTCTCTGTGAGCACGACTGCGTCAAGCCTGTCCTCCGCAGCTCCTGTCTCGTCAGCGAATGCATCGCTCCCGGTCAGCGCTGCTGGTGTTGCTCCTTCTGCGTCGACGACGTCAAGCCTCGTACCAAGTACGCGATCGATCTTTGGCACAAGCATCAGCTCGGCGGCTGCAGTGGACTCATCCCTCGCCGGTGCTGCGACTGCGTCTTGGACCGCTTCTTCGAATGCTTCTGCTGTGACTGGGACGTCGACGGGCTCGTTGATGGCTTCAGCTTCGACCCTTCCGACTCTCAACATCACATCTTCGGCCAGTCTGTCGATTATTGTCCCAGTCCCAGTCACCACAACGATGGCCGCCGGATCGTCCGAGACGACGGTCGTGCTCGAGACCACCAGTACCACGCTAGGCTTGGTCGGCGGTCAGACCCCCAGCACGGTGTCCGGATACTTTGTCTTCAATGGGACCACTGTGGTGCCTGTCACGCCTGGCGCCCCGACCAGCGCTCCCAGCGGGGTCGTTGACTCAACCACCGGGAGCATCACGACCTCCAGCACATTGGTCCCGGTCGCAGCTACCGGCAGCGCCACCGGCAGCGGGAGCATCACGAGCACCAGCACGGGATCCGGACTTCTCGGGGCGAGCTCTAGCAGGACCGCGAGCATGACGACGACCAGCGCGCAAGCTGGAGCGTATGGGGCCTCCAATTACTCAAGCACGGCTGTTGGCTTGACTTCCGGGCCACTAGCATCTCCAGTCAGTTCACAGACCGTCAGCAACGGCTCCACCTCATCGGGCAGCCGGGCCACTCTGCCTGGAACGAGCTCACCTGCAGTATCTAGCAGATCGCTGCCCTCTAGCACAGCTTCGAGGTCGACGATGACTCCGTCGACCACCTCTTCAGCTCCTGCTGCTTCCACTTCCTGCGGACAGAGCGGCAATTTCACCTTGAGCTTTGACGACCTCCCGACTTTCACCCCCACGAATGCGAATACCACGGACATCACGCAGCGTCCGCCGGTGCCCAATCCGTACAATCATTTCACGTTCAGCGATGGCTACGTCTACGCTCCGTCCACCCAGGAGCCTTACGCACCGCGCTCTTCACCGAATGTGGCTGTCTTCCTGGCAAATGGGACCGGCATGTCAACGGGTACCATGCCGAAGGGCGAGATCGCCGACGGTCCATACGAGGCGATGTCTGCTTTCTGGTTTGACGCCTCCCGCGGCTGGTTCGGATGTGATGATGGCGGTCCAGATCCTTGTACTCTTGTCCTGTCTGGCTACACTTACGACGCCACCTCGCAGTCGGAGATGCTGAGCTACACTCAGAATGTCACGGTCCCAGCATGTCCGGGCTTCAGAAAATGTCAGCTGCAGCAGGTGTCATTCCCAGAGTCCTTCCGCGGCCTCAGTGGTCTCCAGGTCCAGGCGTACGTGGATGACGCAGAGAGGATGTTCTTCGTGGACGACATCGCCTTGAACTGGACCAACAACACTTGCGCCGCTGGGTTGCAGAGGCTGAAGTATCAGTGATGCAAGGGCATATTCTGATGATGAGCGATGGGGTGGAGGTAAATGTTGCCCGAGACGTACGCTGTGGTTGATCTATCGATCGCACAAACAAGCAATGTATCTTACTCGAGCGATGTAACGGTGTATGGTGTAACGATAGCAGCTGGGACTGCGCAAGACAATGTACCAAATTGCACTCATACTTTCACCCAGAAAGATTGCTCGTCGCATCACAATGCGCTTCACTGCAAGCACCATCTCAGGCATTGACTCGCAGGATCACCTCGCCGTTGGCCATGACTGCATGTGAATATACCTTAGTAAGTGCTGGTCATGCTTTGTAGTAGTCTGATCCAGCGCTGATGATTGGCTTTCATCCCGAGTGGTGCTTCCAGCGCCCACAACCTTTTCGCGCGACGTGACAGACCGCAGACCGATCCACAGATACGATGACGCCGCTGCCACGAACAAGAACACAAACTCCCACGCGCAGCTATCTAACAACTCGTCCTCCTCCAGACGACAACCTGCTCCCGTCTTCGATCTGTGCGCCGCAGACCTGTTGGGGCCATAGGGGGAGGCGGGATCGATCCATCTCTCGCGGGGAGGACTTGGCGCGACCGGACGAACGGACGGAGGGGAATTTTTTTTTTTCTTCTGGATGTCCCCCCGAGCGGAGCAGCGACGGGTGCAGCGCTTCGTGGCACCGTTGACCACCTCGGATCTCCCGCTGGATGAATTTGATCGGCGGAACCCGAGTTTGGTATTTCGGCCTCTTTCTTGGGGAGGAGGTTCGCGACGGTGCGGCTGCGGGCGGGTCTGAGCGGGAGGGTGGAGGTGTGCGGCGCGAGGGGCCGGTGACGAGAGCAGGTTGCGGGGTTGGAGGCGGGGGTGATAGAGGTAGAGTGTTCTTGACTGCTGGGACTCGGGGGTGTTGGGAATTTTCGGGCGCCGCCGTGTCACGACCTCTCGGGGCTGCGAACGCCAAGATGGCTGAGGGCGGATATCGTTTGACCGCGAGGGATGATGACGCGGGACCTACTGCCCTTCGGAGCCCACCTGGTTTTCACCCAGGACTCGAGATCCAGCACACGTCTCACACACAAGGTCCAGGCGGATCGCTGACGAGGATCGAGGATCGAGGCCCGGCGCCCAAGCGTCGCCGGGTCACGTTCTCGGATATGAACGACGTCCGCGAGATACCACGCGAGCACATCTCACGGGAGCAGACACCGTCGGCGCAGCCGGAGCATTTCCCCCGGCGCAAGAGCCTGCGCTTCCCCACGACCCCGTCCGCGGCAATGCGCTCGCTACGCGACTACGTCAAGCCTCCCGGTCGGACTGAAGTCGCGCGTCGGCAGCGAGCCCACACGACGGCCGGCGAGGGCACGGAGGCCCGCGGAGATCACCGGGCCGGGCATGCTGCCGCGAGTGATTTCGCTCCGCGTGCCCGTCTGACGCCCGTCGGACGGACGCCAAGGCCCCCGGATCACAGGGAGATCCCTCGGGTCAGGAGACCTGGCGTCGTGGTGCGTGAGGACGAGCACGTCTCACGGGCCAGCGAACGCGGCAATCCTGCCGGCTCGGGGGTCTTTGGCGGCTGTGATGCTCAGGCTGCGGCTGTGGATTCATCGATGCAGGATCCGGTGGGGCAGCCCGTCACGAGATCGGGGAGCGTGATCAAGTCGCTGGCGAGGAGCCTGAGCCGTCTCGGCTTGAGCGGCAGGTCGTCTGGTCGCGGAGGCGCTCGCGCGGCTCCTGTCGTGGGGCCGGATGTCGTGCGGTCGACGGCGGCGGCCGTGACGGCGGATCTGGAGTATGGGCGGGGGGAATTTGTGGTCAGTTCGATGGAGGGGGAGTGTGGTCCGCCGAGGCTGGATTTTAAGGGGTACGGGCCGGGTTGGTGATGGCTGTGGGCGGTCCGTGATGCGGGTGGTCCGGCGGGGATCAAGTGAACGATGCCAGTAACAACGTGATCGACTGTGTATGGATTTGGCGCTCAGAGCGGTCGACGATGGATGTACGAAGTGGTTGGGCATGGGAAGTCGATGCGAGCGATTGTGGATGGTTGAGGTGGTGGGATCAAGATCTCGATCGAGCCGATCAAGCATCGAACTTGATGGGCTGAGGAGATCACCGGTGGCCATCGATTCCCTGGACATCGTAGGTATTCGATGCGTGCTTGATGGAGTTGTTGAAGATGATAGTATCAGGAAGAGTAACACGGGTCAACGTCACCATCAGACAGAACATATATATGTATACCCCCATCAACATGTGACATGTTGAGCACCAGAGAGACGTGATTTTAGCACCAGAAAGACAATCAATCAAAACCACCTCGTTCGATCATGGTAGACTCTCTCTATCAACTCGACGGTCCCTGCCTCGTATGCTGGGTGAGCTCACCCGCAATGAATGGATGCATCCAAGGATCTCTCCGTGCCCTTGTAAGTCTTGAGCCGAGGGCCAACCGTCTCATTACACTTCGGGCCAACCGGACTGCAGATCAAGTCGCAGCCACGGGCATATAATCGCGGGCGCCCCCCCCCCCCTGCGGGATCTTGGCTCCCCCCTTTCTATTAGTGCAACACTCACGACGCAATGGCATCGACGCACCAGCACCCGTCTCTGCCACCCGGCGTGCTGCCATACATCTGCTTCGTCACGATCCCCACGACACTCTTGACACTCTTCGCGCTGTACTGGGAAGTCAGGTATATCACGCCTGTGATCCTCGCAAACGCTCTAGTATCAGCCTTTGGGGTCTGGTATTTCTGCGCTGGTATGGGGTCACCGACGGATCTTTGGCCGAGTTTCAATCACTAACGATCAGAGTGTAGCGCCCAGGGAGGTTTCGTCCTCCGCCAGAAGGTTGGAAGGGTAGGGGAATGGCGGGTGACGGGATTGTTCGTGATCGGAGGCGATAGTTTATGGGCTGCTACTTCTTGCCGACTATGCATTTGTCCTACACAAGGCCGTGGGAGGGGGTGAAGTTGGTGGGCACTCCCATTCTCCCTTGGCCAGTCTCCCCGGTCCTATACGAGGACGTGCCGTTGGAGTTGCAGCATGACCTGGATTATATCGTAATAAAGAGAAGAGCCGCGCTCAGTATGCAACATCAAAAAGGCTGCAGAGCACTATGGTTCTAGTCTACGGATCGCACGGGATGTTCGTCGGGGCTTTGTCAGGGTTGACGTAGAAGTCGTCGTACTTGATCAGGTTGCCCGAATGAGGCGCGAGGCTGAGCACGCCGTGTTGCTTGGCGACAGTGAAGCGGGTCTTATATCTGCAGCATTCCGAGGAGTCAGCATGTCGTCGCTCGCGAGTCGTTTCACGCCGGGAAAGGCCTGATGGGACCTACACAGCCTGCGAGCAATTGAGGCCATCGAAGGTCGTCTGAATCTTGCCCAGGACCTGGTACCTCTTGAAGTGCTTTGTCTCGGCATCAACGCTTGCATCGGTCGGGACGTGGTTCCAGTGCTTGTTGCCATTCGGTGGGAGGAGTCTCTGCTTGAGCGCGATGATCTCGGCACTGCCCGTGGCGACGTTGGACAAGACGATGAGCTGCCCATCGGGGGGGAAGTAGTCGGTGAAGGATGTCGTGGCCGTGGAATCCTCTGCGGATGCGTAGAGACTGCAGGGGTTCTTCTGTGAGCTGGTTCCTGAGAAGCGCCTTCGACCACTTACGCTCTCAGATAAGCTTTGAATCCGGTGTCGACTTCAGCAGTTGGGGAGTAGTCTTTCATGTCGACTGCTTGCGTCATGGACAACAGTCCTAGAGCAAAGGTCGCCGTGGAGACCTTCATGATGGCTTGCGATTGGAGTCGGGTTCGCCTCGAGAAGAAAGTGATGTTCCCGGACACTAATCCAGAGGATCAGAGAGTGGATAAGGTATTGTCTGCAGCCTCGCCTTCGGATATGACTTGACTCCTTTCGGTCGTCTTTCGCCCGCTCCCCTCGATGGACAGCGGGTTCCATGATTGGGGTCCGCGCGGTGATCAAGCGTGCCAGTCCGGCTACCACCTACCACCTGCTCGTCTCGTATTCCGGTGTGGAGTCGCGGTCAGTCCGATTCTCTGCCTGAGCAGGGACCATGCTAGCCTCTGCGATAGGCTCACGTTCCCCCATGCGTGTGGGAGCACCGGACCGCAGAGAAGTATTGAGCCTCCTAGGATGCATATCATCATCATCAAGGGGCGGCGTCTGGGCCCATCCCAATCCAGGCCGTGACTGGCGATGGTACGTGACATGGCTATGTGCCGCGGCCCTCCCCTTCGCTGCCAAGATCGAGTTCCATGTCACGTTGTATGTGGTAGTCGGGACTCTGGACTGGCCGGCCATCCTGCAGTCTGAGATATCGATCCTGTCCTGCCGCTTCAGCAGACTGGCGCTCTAGCGTGGGATCAGGGCCAAGGACCAAGCCTGTCGAGTCTTGCTAGTCGCGCATGCGCCTAGTCCTTAAGCCTCAGCATCGAGGAGACTTGACTCAGGTGTACAATCTCACCGCATCGTGGTGCATAGAGCCAAGCCGTAACGGATTTGCCGATCTGGATACCTTGGTGAACGGATCTTGGGCAGGCCGAGTAGCCTGTAGGTACTGAGTACCAGCCAGGGATCTATCACGATTGCACAAGCTGCAGCACCGCACACGGGTCTGGGGAGCAATTCTTCCAACGACATGTATCGATTACGGTGAGAGGAAGTGATGTGTGTGGCCAAGGACCCCCCAAGTGTCTATATGGGCTTGCCAAAAGAACAGGGGTCGTTATGCCAAAAAGGTTTAATGGAACAACAAGAAGGAAATAAGTGACTGAAGCTTTATTGTCCGTCAAGTACCACGGTTGTTGATCTCTGCACCGCTCGATCCTCATATCCGATCCAGCCGTCGGAGGTACGTCCGGCGGGCTCGTACAGAACCGCCAAGGATACATGGATATACCTGCGTCGGCACTCATGATGTCCAAGACCCCTTTACTGGTCCGATTATTCTTCTAGCCCACGGAGCAGTGGTCCTGCCCATCACACACACCGCGATACCTTCCGACAAACTTGCCATCCTACATGACCGGTAGTCGAACGGCAGCATCGAGACGGACTTCTCCGTCCAACTCACGCAGTCGAATATTTGGCAAGGTCCCTTGGCGGCCCCGTTGCAGTCTGTATGTTCGGGGCAGTAACGTGGTTGAGAACCAATGATCGGGTTCGCCACGACTGCCGTCATTAGAGCGGCGAAGTACTGGAAGATGCGCATCGTTTTGTAGATGGTCCGCTATATGGTGGATTGATATGCGCTGATTTGCCGGGCTGCGGTGCTGCGGTGCAGCGTTGCAGGTATGTGCGGACTGCGAGGAAGCGTGACAGTGATGAATAGAAAGCTTCCGCACAGGTGTCGGGAGGATGAGGGCTAGACGTGCGAGTCCGAAGGTCGAATCGGGCCTATCTGCGCCTTCAGATGGAATCCAAGTCCAATAGCGTTCCCATGGCGGGAGAGTAGTCGGCGCATAATGGCTGGCTTGCTCCTGCTTCTCTGGGTGCGATCTACTCCCGGATCTCCACCACGATGGTCATGAGCTTTAGTGAAGTGTAGCAGGATCGAACATGGCGAACTCGTATTCATCATCAATCACAACCAATATCGACAAACAACGCCAACACAATCCACTCCCGCACGTCAACAAGAAAGTTGATCATCATGGCACCGAACGTTCATCTGCACATCGTCCCAACGCGTGACGCCATCACAGAAACGAGTGCAAGGCTGAGTACGCTAGAGCAGGACGACACTCCTGGGTATGTGGTCACGGTCGACTTCACCCATGGCCGGGAATCAGGTCTCTCCGCGTCAGATTTCGCCGAACTTCTCGTCGAAAGCACCCGAAGCAGGGCGGAGCGCAGCAGCTGTCGCCGCGCATGACGAGATCCTGACGGCGCTTGCGTGTGCATTCACCGCCGGCCTCTGGTCTCGCAAGGGCGTGAAGAAGCTCACGATCAAGGGCATGAGCTGTACCTCTGGTCTGGACGAGTCCATGGAGCGTCTCGAGGACCCCGATCCTATCACTCTCGAGTCCCTGACACTGCCAGAGGAGGATGTCCTCGCACTGTTCGACGATAATACCTTTTCGGAGTCGCCAGGTCTGGAGAACCTCACCCTCCGCGACATGAGTCTCCTCGGGCCAGGGCAAACGCACGCCACGGCCGGTGCGACGCGCGTTCCACTGCTGGAGCCTCTGAGACTGCAGTTGCCCAACGAGGACATAGATTTGCGTCGGTTGCTTTTTGGTGAAGATGGTGGAGAGCCCGGATCCCTCGAGCTGTATCCCGAGGAGAATATGGTGGTGATGACATGCTACGACGCAATGAGCGAGGCCGGACGGACTTTGTGGCCAGATGAGTAAGGATCGCAAGGTCCGACTGTCCACCCTCTGGCTATTCTGGGTTTTAGGTCGCTGCTAGATGGGTGGTGGCGTTTTCCGATTTTGGGAGGCATATCGGTGTACCTTATGTAACATTGTCATGAAAGTAATGAGACTATTCATCTTGAACTCAACCCTTATACACGTGCATATTTTCCATGGTACACCAAGCTACGGCGTATCGCATCTTTAAGTGGCTCGTCTGCGCTGTCCGGAATATACATTTCCCTGCAAGACTGCTATCAGCACGCCACGCACAATCGTACCAGGCAACCGACCCATTAGGCTACTACCTACACAATATACAGGGCAAGGGTCCCCGATGCCTGAACCTAGACAGTTCGTGGTACAAAGATTGACGGGATCTGGCTCGGCAGTCGGAGCGGCTTTGACAGCGCTTGTTGTGCCTGACGCGAGGAGGGCGAAGGCGTGGAAGTGCCGCATGGAGTGTTGAGAGCTCCGGGCAAGAGCCTTCGTGAAAGGAGCCCAACCCGTGCAACGCTCCCTCTCACAGCATGGGATGCGTCAAGACCGCTGCTCAGACACGATGCGAGATCGAAGGAGCCGATCACAGCTACCGGACGCCATCTTCACAGCTGCCCTGCAACCGCACAGGATGCCGAGAACCCAATGCCGCCCCATCTCACCCTGACCCAAGCCCGGCGCCATCCACCCCGGCATAGTCCTAGAAGTAGCTGATTCCAAACTTGGGACATCGCGGTACAACGCCCGATTGGTGACTATAGGCAGTTTTTTTTTTTCGATGTTTGGATGGTGAAAGTGATTCCCGGACGTGATTGCTCGCGGCAAATAATCGGCAGGGAAAGTGCTGTGTGTACAGGCGACTACCTCAATCGTGCTTTGATGATGTTTGCCAGTCTTTTCGAAAGCCCTTATGACTGGATCATCGATCGTCGCAGATTGATGCTAGCTCGCTGTGCCGCAGTTGACTCTAAACCCACTCAGGCGTTCGATGCGAGATTCCGCAACGCTACTGGAGCACAACATGGTCCGACGACTCATGATATAGCCCGCTTCACCAGCGCGTCGGGCGACACCTTTTCTGATGAATTTTTGAGATCGAGTGGGGCAACCTGTGCTGCATTTCCTCTGTGGCTACAGCCTGGTTCGCCAAAGAAACCGAGTGCCTATCGGGCACGCATCGACTTGGGGACTATAACGGGCGCACTAGTAAACCTTGAGATATGCCATATGCCGTGTGTTGCGCTCCTAGTGGCAGAGGTGGCATTAGGACTCTGTCGTGGGTCGAGGAACTTCATCCAGTCCCAGTACCCTTACAATAATACCTCCCGTCGTCGTAGATCTACCTCGAGCCCTGCGCTCTCATCCTCTCCTCCAAATCCAGGCCCACCAATCCCGATTTGACCTCCCTGAAGTCATACCGATACTGCAACCTCACAGCGCCCCTAACTTCCATCTTCGCCAACACATGAATAGCAGCCAATTGCTCGCCAGCCAGCGCAATCCTCGTATTGATGCGCTTAGCCGTGAACAAGACATGCAAATCCGCAAGTTTCCTACCGTGGTCTAAAGCCCTCACGACATCCTCAAGCACCGCAGGGAAGCGCTGCCAGGCTTCGGCGGCCTGCACATCCGCGGTGAGATTGGAGGGTAGATAGACGTTCAAATGTAGATGCCTGAGACATCTCCCAAGTTCTGGGTAGTGCCAGGGCAGGCTTGGCGTCAATGAATTCGACACCGGAGCATATTTGTTTTCAGAGGATGGGGCGGGAATGCCGCTGCGGAGCGATGGGTAGATAGAGGGATCAGACCTGTGGGTGGCGGTGGTGTCAATGACCCAAAGGGGCATTGATTGGTTTCGTAGAAGGCTTGGAGGGCTTCGTCACGGAGGAGACGGCAGACTCTGAAAAGGGGTTGGTTCAGAGAGGGTTTGCTAGCCCAGACGGGGTGTTGGAGCTCGATGGTGGAGGAGATTTTGAGGGTGTGTTGGAGGATGCGGAGGCGCAACTCGGGAGGTAGGGAGAGAAGACCAGTGGGCGGAGGAGGTGGTGTGTTGTAATAAGTGGTCCCCACTGCGGCTTCTTGCATGGCTGGCGGCAAGTCATATTTACATGGAGTTTGTTGTTGGAGTAGGTTTAAGTTGATGTGTAGAGGTTGTAAATTCATTTGTCAGCCCGCACCTCCAATCTGGAGCGACTCGGTCACTCGCATGACATACACAGTCGCGATATGGCTGACGACACTTCCCACGAACCTCTCTTCAGGGCGGCCAAACGCCAAAAAGTCTTCCGCAAGCGACGCGACCGCGATGAGGACGAGGTCGAGTCTACGAGTGCGCCGACGGCACCAGACGACGACGACCATCCACGGCAGATTGCGAGAAGACCCATGGCCAGGAAACATGGCGTCGCCTTCTCCTCCGCTACCAGGACACAGCGGGAAGAGCTGGCGCAGGACGAGACGCCGATGGGGATGCACCCAGACCGACAGCAGCACATGGCGCAAGTCGACCGCTTCGTGAAGCCGACGGGCAACGCAAAGGTCGTCGACGACAAGCATTTGTATGGTCCTCCTCTCGGACTGCCATCATGGGGCAGCGCTAACAGCGTAGGACGGCATATGTAGATTCCAAGCTGGCTGAGATGCGCGCCTCGTCGACCGCTACACCCATCAACCACCAGCCCCTAATCCTAACCTCAGCCCCGGAGGAAGAACCTGGACACTCCCAACGTCAGCAACCTCAAGCGCAGGATGGAACAGAGTCCCGCACAATTGACGTCGCCGACACCCCAAGCACCAGCACCTACCTCCGCCCTACTGGCTTGCAGCAGCAGCAGCAACAACGCGACGACACCACCAAAAGCAAACCCCGCCGCAGACGCCACCACGAACCCGACCCCTCCACCCTCGCCCGCGGCTCCCTCATCGACCAGATCCTGCAAGAATCCCACCCCGGCGTACCTTTATACGACACGTCCGCCACCGCGACCATCGGCGCAAGCGCCACCACCGCTGGAGATGGTGCAGAGGGCGACAACGATGAGGCGGTGGCGCAGGCTTTCAAAAAGCAGTTCCTGAAGGATATGGAGAACAAGATTCGCAGGAAGCCGGTGGGGTACTCGGCGGCGAGGGAGAAGGGGGTGGAGAGTCATGGGCCCAAGTTGGGAGGGTCGAGGGCGCAGAGGGCGAGGATGAGGAAGGCGAAGGAAGAGGAGAGGGCGGCCGGGAAGAAGTGAGGAGGCTGTGTGCAGCCTGTTTGTGGAGGGTCTGCGGTGCAAGGGCCTGGATTTGAGAGAATGAAGAAGAAGCGAACGTCGCAACACGCTGCTCAATCATTCGATGTGCTCAATGCGAGACATGATACAAGACATGATACACCCGGCCATCAAAAGACATTGCTTGTCCCGACCATGCCACCCATTTCCTCCAACACCACAAACGCCAACCATCTCGTCATATACGTAACCAAACCTCAAAACTCCAGACTCTCCGCCCCCACCACCGCATCCTCCTCCCTCCCTCTCTTCTCTTTACTCTCCTCCTTCAACAGACTCGCCACATACCCCCGGAAAAACTCCACATACCCCTTCAACCCCGTCTTCTGCCAATCCGCCACCTTCGCCCTCTCCGCCTCACCCATCCTCGCCGCACTCTCCGAAGAATCCCACTCGTCAATCTCCCTCAACAAATCCGTCACCGTCGGCACAGCTAGCGGGTCGAAAGACTCCAGATTTCTGGTATCGATGGGCACGCACACGCGTCCAGTACCTGGGTGCACGACAAAGGGCGATTTCAGCAGATGGTTTAGTTTTTTCGACACTTCGGCGTCGAGGCGCGGGTAGGTGTATTCGAGGCGGATGTCTTGCTTGGCTTCGACGAGTCTTTGAGGGGTGAGGGTGGAGAGGTTCCCGGTTTCGGCTAGGGCGTCGATGTCGGTCCATTTCTGTGTCGAGGGCCGGTGCGGCGTGCTGTCCCATTTCTTTTGGAGCGCGGCGGTGAGTTTGGCATCCGGGAGGAGTGACAGGAGTTTTTCTGTCCTCTCCGGAGTCTGCCAGGGGTCCTGGTCGCGCAGGACTTGGGTTTGGAAGGACGGGGTGAGGAGTTTGAGACTTCGGTCTATGTGAGGGTGGAGAGGACGTTTTATAGAGGCTTTCTTCCCTTGCTCTGCGCCCGTGACGAGGACGAGGTAGTTCGCGAGCGCTTTTCGTTTGCCGTCGTCCATTTCGCGGGCACGTTTGTCGCTGATCCAGGCGTGGGCGCCACGGCGACCGGAGTAGACCCATAGGATATTGTTGAAGCCGAAGTCGTCTCGCAGCGCGGCGTCGACGACTTTGATGGCCATGGTGATGAAGTGCCAGCACTTATGACAGATGGCGGCACCGCTGCAGCAGGTGCGGATGGGGTCGTAGTCGGTCATATCGATGTCGAAGACGAGCTCTTTCATGACGGGGCGGAAGGCGCTGGCTTTGCGCAGAGACTTGCGGTCGCGCGGGTTCACGCTGTATTGGGGACCGATTTCGAAGCGCTCCGGGGTCATCTGAATGCATTGTTTGCGGAAGAGGTCGGCGGACGGGAAGGACTGGTAGCGGATGTAGGCGCCGGAGGGCAGGACGAAGGCGAATTCGCGGTGTGTGAAGGCGGGGGAGGGGATGGCGGAGTGGTTGAGCCATTGGAAGAGCGGGCGGAAGGGGAAGAGGCGTTGGTAGAACTGGCGGAGGGTGTCGGGCTCGGCGTACTTGGGTGCGGAGGGCGTGGGTGGGATGGCGGGTTGGGAGCTACTGTCGTCTGGGCGGGCGGGGGCGCTGGAGGAGAATTCGTCGTCGTCGTCGTCGTCGTCGAACATGTCTTCCAGTCTGGTGGTGTTCTCGGGTTGAGCTGAGACTGGCGCATCGCTCTGGGCGTCTCCGTGGTTGAGGCCTGCGGCTGCTGGTGGCGCGCTGGTCATGACGGTGTCTTGGTCATGGCCGGGCGATTGCGCCTCAGGCGAAGGCGAGACTGCGTGCGGCATGACGAGGCTGTGTTGCGATGACAAGTGTGATGTCGTCTGTCCATCTCCCAATGTCATTAGATCTACTCTACTACATACCAATGTCAATCGACGCGCCTCTCCAGGGCACGCGAACTGAACGCGCTAAGTCACGTCGCTTGCACAACTTTATGCCGAGGCGAGCCGCGACGGGAACTTAATCTGCAATTCGACACTACTTCCTCCATCGTCAACATCGACTCGAGGTTTGCATGACAGTCGTCGTCTGCCTCAACGTGGGCGATGGACGTCATGGCGGCCGACACTGCATGTGACGTGCTGGTGGATGGCACCGGCTGGATATCTGATGACTCGGACTTCTACGGTAAACTAACTACTCAGGAGGTAGGTAGGTGCTGCTCTCGTCTGACCGCGGGTCTAGGAAGCGACGAGCTGCGCGACATCTTATTAGCCCGACGGAGCGGCGGCGGCGGAGGTCTCATTCGACGACTCGAGGCTGCTCGCACTCCGTCTCCAGTCAAGAGACCCACCATGGGGCCTACCGAGACACGCAATTCCGGAGCGACCCCCACCAACTTCAAGCCTCCTGAGAATATGCTCGGCCTCCTGAAGTTCCGGCCGGAGGTAGCCAGCATGACGAGCACCAGTTTGAGAGCACCTCAGACATCGAACTCCAAATCTGTGCCCTCCCGGCATCTCTCCGGTCGAGTGGTTGAAGACGTTCAGGATTACAACGACTTCGAAGGCCACTCCGGCGCCTGGCAGCACCGTGAGACCATAGACGACTTCCTCAAGCGTCTGCCAGTCGGCGATCCAGACACTCAGACCTTCGATGGCTGGGTGTGGGTGGCGAGCGCCAAGATCAGACGCTCCCACTTGAAGCAGGAAGGCAAGACCGATACGAACGCATTCGTAGAAGGTGGGTTCGAGTTGCTTGCCGTCTACGACAGCAAGAAAGCCCAACTCGAGAGCGACCATCCTAATAAACCACCTGGCACTATCACAAGGTATCCGAGGCCTTGTCGCGAACAGCTGGAAGATGATCTGCACGCCCTAGCAGTCAAGACTGGAACCACGAGTGGAAAATGGATGATCTTTCCCAAGACGGACGACTTGCCACGCACATGGCGCCTGGTCGCCGAAGCGACGGCGGAGGGCAGGCTAGGTCACACCTCCAAATGTGCCACTTACGATCCTAACGACACGAAAGACGAGCGCGTCATTTGTGTCTACACTTATGACTTCACCGATACCACATATGTCCGCAGGGTGTTAAACGGCCTGGCTGAGCTTGGGCTGATCGTTGGACCAATTTACTACAAGTGCGATGCCTATACATATCTTGGTATTAAATCCAAAAATCCCTACAAGCTGAGGGCCAGTACGTATTCCAGTCAGGAATTGCTGGGAGGCAATGCCAGAGCGAAGCAAGAAGGTCCCATGGTGAGGGCAACGCCAGCCAGCAACGGAGATGCCTGGGAGTTCTGATGTTGAGGTCTGGTCTGATAATGGCCATGGCGTGTTTGATTCACCATTGATACCCCGCATGAATCCTTTGCTAATCCATTGATCAATGCACCTCTTGCTGACCAAGCTGATCCTAGAGGAAGGTCTCAGTTCAGCGTCCGTCAGCGTCCGTCTAGCCCCGTTGAGCACCCGTCAAATGTTGTAGGAGCCAATCGAGGGTTTGGAATCTTATCACGACTCTTGACGGCTTGTCATAAAGGTGGATGGCCTCGAGCACACCTTAGCACACCTGTCTCAGAGCAAGCCAAAGCACGTGTCGCAATCGCGGCTAATCTATGGCTTGGCCCGGCTTACAACCATCTGAAACGGGTTGGTGGCAGGTGTCGCAGGTTACTAGACATACTAACATTGGGCCAGGACGATTGCCACGTGCGAAGCGACCGCCAGACACGATTATCATCTGACGCACAGCCCTATTGCGCACCTCTCGTATGGCTCATTGGCGATCTCTCATTGGCGCATGATCTGATCGACGACCTGCACTGAAATCGGCATGGGGTCAACAACGTGCAACCCGGAGCTGCGCCGTTAGGCCTCGTGCAATGGCAAAGTCCTACTCGCCACGGGTTGACATTGGCCCTTATCGTCCGATGACAAGTAGGTAAAACATATACTGGCGCTACTCCACGCTGCCCTGGGGCGACATGTCGCTAGTATCAGGATCAAGTAACACAAATTCGCAAGGGAGCAAAGTCATGCTGGACGTCAAACTACGACCAACCAAAGTGGTGAGATGACTGTCTGATCATTGTTCGATCACCTTGCTCGAGGTCCCGTGATAAATCGAAATGAGTATACTCCCTAGATGACGGTCACATGGGGAGGAAGCAGACCTGGGGTGGCCTGGAGGCAGAGCGTGGGTATAAAACTGATCAGCTTTCATTTTCCCGTTCCCTTCCCTTTGCTCCAGGCGCTTCGTCAATCACCACCTGAGGCCTAGTACCGAACAACAGGACAAGCAGCCGGCAGGTCCAAGGCTGCAACGCGCCACTCCTCTTTAGAACACGAACATCGCACCAGCTCAATATGGGTCACACGTCCATCGCGGGCGTCTTCTCGCTCGCCCTTCTGGCTTCGACTGTCGTTGCCGCACCCTTTGCCACTGTGTCGGACAAGCACGTCAAGCCAGTCAAGCCAGAAAACAGCACTGCGAAGGGTGAGCTGTCGACGCAACCCCAGCACCACAATGACTTTGGCCTGCACGAGCCCACGACTCTCTATGGAGGGGAGGTGAAGCCTTCTAACACTTCTGGGAAGCACGAGTCAGAGCTGCACTACGAGGAGTCCAAGAAGTTCCAGGTATCGGAGCACTCGCATGCTCACAACACTTCTGGTTTGCACGAGTCTGCTAAGCATCACGATACCTCTGACGTCCACGAATCTTCGACGCTTCTGGACTCGAAGCCCCACAATACCTCTGACTTCCACAATTCTTCGAAGCTTCTCGAGGTCAAGCCTTTCAACACTTCTGAGTCTTACGATTCTTCGAAGCTTCTCGAGGTCCAGCCTTATAATACTTCTGACCTACACGAGTCACAGCCTTACAACACCTCTGACTGGCACGAGTCGAGCAGGCTTCTCGGGGATGACTCGCAGCCTCACAATGCTTCAGACCTGCACAAGTCGACTCAGCTTCTTGGTGGGGAAGAAGAGACGCCTTCTAGCAGCACTGGGAAGCATGAGTCTGGAAAACATGAGTCCGAGAAGTCCGGCGAGTCTGGGAAGCACGAGTCTGAAAAGTCTGGAGATTCTGGCAAGCACGAGTCAAAAAAGTCTGGAGACTCTGGCAAACACGAGTCCGAAAAGTCTGGAGACTCTGATAAGCAAAAGACTGAGAAGTCTGGAGAGTCTGGCAAGCAAAAGTCTGAGAAGTCTGGAGAGTCTGGAAAGCACAAGTCTGAGAAGTCTGGAGAGTCTGGAAAGCATGAGTCGGCGAAGCACCACGAGACGGAGCATCACGACGCCACTGACCTGGGAAAGGCTGCAACGCTTCTCGGGGACGACTCACACAACAATACTGACCTGTGCAACTCTACGATACTCCTCGGGGACGGTTCGAGCAATACGACTGGCCTTTCCAACTCTACGATATTTCTCGACCAAGACTTAAGGCCTTCTAACACCTCCGACCGGTTCAAATCTACTCAGCTCTATGGTGGTGAAGAGACGCTTCCTACCACCACTCCCAGTGGCGAAGAGACTCCTTCTAACACCACTGGAAAGCATGGGTCAGAGCTACACTACGAGGAGTCTAAGAAGTTTCAGACATCGCAGCCCGAGCACAAAACCACTGACTTGCACGAATCTACGAAGCTTCTTGAGGAGGGGCCGAACAACACCACTGACCTGAGCAAGTCCACGACGCTTCTCGGCGACGACACCCACAACACTACTGACCTGCACAAGTCTTCGAAGCTTGCTGGTGGAGAAGTGAACCCCACTGAGCATCACGAGGAGGAATCTCACCACTCCAAGCCTCAAAAATCCACCACGACGAAGGACCACAAGGAAACGGAGCACAAGCCAAGCAAACTATCTGAACTGTAAGCTCCCCCTTGCTCCAGTTGCAGCAAGGCGTATCGATTGACGCTCTATCTCAGGTTCCCAGACCCATCTGGCGGCGCCCCGTGGGTCCAGCGCCGTGAGGCCAAGGACGGGTACATCGACTGGGTACTCCCGAGGGGCCCTTACCCTAGCGGCGATGCTCTTTGAAGCACTACGAGCCATCTCACGGACTGTGGTAACTAGCACTGTAGGCAGGAAGCGAGCAGAAGAGGAGACTGAGGCCGGGATGTACTGAAATTGGGCAGCAGGATCGTGATGTGAGTCTTCAATATCGGCTATCGGGCTGAGGAGGCTGCTGTTCGTCAAGTGAATGAGAGTTTATGATAGACACTGTACTGTACTGCTGAACACTGGTACAAGTTTGGCAATCCACTTGCTCCCTGCGAGCGTACCTACTCCCTTGCATCTCCTTCAACCACTCGACCACCGCGGGCACCGCCTCTTCGTCGAGCAGCAGGAGCTCCGAACGTCCTCCGCCAAAGCCCAGCAGCGGCGGGCGGCACATCAAACCGCGCATGTTCAATCCCGAATCGTGCCGGCTGTCGACTCGAGCGCGCATTGCAGAGCGCAGTTGACACATGACTCATGAGAAGTGCAGGTACCCTGATGACATTGGCAGCAGGGATATCCCTTCCCCGTTTCCTATAGCGGAAGCGTGGCCGGCTGATTCCTTATCGTTCGGGAGCGCATGGGTCTGGGGCTGGAGACATGCAGGAACGTGGTGGAGCCACTATAATAGAGTGGCGTGAGGGGGTGGTGGTATGTCTTGGTATGTACATTACCCGATTCGGTTGATGCGTTCCGTGCATGTTGAGTAGCTACATGTGATATTGCCCTTGGACGTCTTCTCCATGGCGCAGCGCTGGTATTGGCAGGACTCGATGTGATGGAGGTGTGGAGCAAATGGTCGTCCCTCATCAAGGAGCCGTGGTTCGACGCTGATGCTGACGATGGATGTGGTCGATGTGCTGCCCGTGGGAGAGGCAATGGTCGGTAGATCGCAGACAGTCACGCGGCCGTACTTCCCAACAGCTCGGGTCTTGAGGTTGCATCGGCACCTTATTCGACAGGATTCACGAGGTCGATGGTAGGAGACTGACCGTTCATTCGCTCATCCGTCACAAAGTCCTCTGCTACGCCACCTCCCAGGCTTTCAGTGTCAACATGATGACTAGGGGTCGAATCACCCGAGCGGCGCTAAATCAGATTGAATTTAGATGGCGTTCACGAAAGCTTTTGATAATCAACGACTCTTCCATAGTCTGGCTATATACAAGAACACGCAAAAGGGGTATACCTTAACGAATCTGAAATCCACCCCAGATCAAACGAGGCTCGTCACGCGCGGGACTCGCCGTCTCCAAAGCCATCAACTACATAGTCGTTAAATGCCTCGTCGTTACGTGATAAAGGAAAAGGTGCTCATCACCTGCATCTCACAATCATCAGAAGCCCTGGAACGGGTCCACGCCGTTGTCGTCAAAGACGTAGCCAGCTCGGCGCTTGTCGGCGGTAGAGATGCTGAATTTGCCCTCGCCGCGTCCCCTGCGCGAGACTCCTGAGTGGCTCTTCGGCGGCGGTGCTGGGAGGTAGAGCACACCGTCGCGGATGTTGGGATCGACAAACGCCTCCATGCGGACAGTGCCGAAGGCTTCGAAGAAGTTCGGGCGGTCGGGGCTCGCGATCGAACCAGAGCCCGTGCGACTCCAGCTTTTGTTCGATGTCGAGCTGCGTGGGTCTGTCATGACAGATGCGTTGGAGGCTGGGTGCAAGCGGCTAGAGTTCGATGAGGCGACCGCGCTGGAAGAGAAGCTGCGGAAGTTGCTCAGAGGCGGTGGCAGCCTAGGAGCAGTGTTGCTGCGTTTGCGCTGGTGCCTGACGGTACTGATGTACAGGCGTGGCACGGCCGGGAAGTCCGCGCCCGTGTCTTGTTGCAAGCCTATCTCATGACTATCGGCGAGACCGCCACCTGCTGACTGCCGCTCGTTGCGTCGGTGGTAGCTCGGGCGACGACCCTTGGCCAAACGCACAGAGTCGCGGATCGTTGCGCGTCCGAACGAAGGCGAGCGGCTACGCTTCGCCGCCGGCCTTCCAATTATCGGGATTGGCGGTGGATCTCGGGAGGGTGCTTGGGGTAGCTGTGCTGGCAAGCGGCCTGCCTGCGCCAGAAATTCGAGGGCCGTCATCCACATCATGTGGCGATCCTGATTGATAGCTGTGAATTTGAGCGCCCTTTGCGGCGTCAGAATCAGGATCGAGCGATTGAAAGCGCCTCCGAGTTCAGCACCCTTCGGCATGGGTGTGTTATCCTGCACATCTATGACCGACCGAATGGATACTGCGCATTGATTAGCCAGATTCATCGGACACATGCATTTGCATCGACTCACACTTGCGACCTTTTTTGCCAAGCAATGCTGGTCCTGAAGTCGGTTGCTTATTATCCCACATAATTGTGCGCTCATACGGCGAAAGCCATACCCAACGCTTATGTCGCGTGCCGTGTGCATTGATGCTGACGGTACCCGTCTCGGCCTGCACTTCCGAGGTGTCTTCGCCAATACCGAAAGACTTCCTCTTCCGAATATACTTCCACATCCACTCGCCCACCATGGTAGCAGCGATAGCATCGACAAGACTAGTCTCGGTGGAGGATCTAGGCTCAGACGTGGCCGCCGTGTATGGACGAGGGCTGCCGCCGATGTCCATCGAACCCTTGACCAGATCAAAGTTGTTGTGTTCGTGCAACGGCGTAGGCAATTCTGGGATCGGAAACTTTGTTTGCGTAGCAGGTTCCAACGCCACGGATTGCGCGGGTGTCAGATTCGGCGACCGTCGTTGGCGTGTAGCTTTCGGTGGCGAGGTTCGAGCAGCACGCGTGTGTCTAATTGCGGTGGCAGATTGCACCTTCCGCAAATTACTGTCTCTAGAAGACTGGGCGCGTGATGAACGGGAACTGCGTCCAAATACGTCGGAAGACATGTGGGTTGTTGGGCTCTGGGAACCTTCGCTGAGAGTCTTGGCTGGATATCTGGAGCTCGACCGTCTGGGGATTGGGAACGGCGGAAGCGCAGTTGGCTCTGTGCTGTAGCTGCTAGAAGCCATGCTGCCAAAGCTGGGACTTCTCGATCGAACGTTATCTCTGTAAGAGCCAAGCTTAGCTGGCGGCCGCCCCTTGGCTCGCTGCGAATTTGTCCTGCTGCTAGCAACAGATGGAGCGGGGGCCGCGGCTTGCGATCCAGAAGTTCCCGGTCTGCCGCGGTCAGGAGAGATCTCCTTGTCTTCCGGTACCATCTTGGGTGGCTCAGATAGTCCAAATCGTCCTTGTGGAGCTTTAGTAATGGACGGTACCGATGCAGTGAGATCTTTGTGCTCGATATCGCTGACTGGATCGTCATATTCGCTCCCATCGGATTCTCTGTCGATGTCAAGCAGCTGACTGAAGCTTTGCAGAGGCCGTGTCACACCATATTGGGAAGAGCGATTGAGAGGACCGCCATTGCTGTCTGTGCGACCATGTACAGGAGCAAGGACCGGCTTAGGCAAATTGATCGCTCTCAATGGTGCTTTGCCAGAGTATTTCCTTGGCTGTGACATATGCGGGCTTGAATCACCAGGTGAATACAACGATGGTGGAGGCAGAGCCGGGACTGGTGGGATCGAAGTGAAAATCTTTGCGTTCCTGCCGTTTGCCACTCGTCTCGAGGTTGAAGGCTCTGGCAACGTGGGCGATGGTAGCAGCGGATGCGAGAACTTGTGCCTCGGGGGTGGTGGAGAGACGACTGACGCGGATGCGTCTGCTGCTGACCCTGGCAGATCCCGCTGTTGGTGTGACTCCAGACTGGACGGCTGGAGGTGAGGAGGGAGCCTGCGAAGCCTTGTGTCAACCCGGATCTCCTCGGTCTGAACAGTTGCATCGCGACCAGGCCATGACATGCTGGCTTGGGCAGAAGCATTTTTAGTGCCCGGTGGCAATACGTATGGTCGTGGGGACGACGGTCTCGATGTGGGTGGATGTATGGCAATGGATGGCACGAAAGACGGTGGGCTGAGGCTGTCCCTCTTCGGAGTGTGACTGGGCTTAGTTCGCTCCGCTTCAACGAAGTCCGTCTGCGCCTCAGCGTCACTGTACGACAGTTTCGGGATCACCACGCTGTCGTGCTCTGGCCATGTGACCCTTCCCACGACAGGTGTTTCAGGAGGGCTGACTGGGGAGGTGCTGACTCGCATTGCCACTTCTTGGGCTTGCCTCTGTGCTGTTGGTAAGGGTCGTCCATCATCGTATTCAATAGCGCTGGGTTCAATGATCGAGGGGATCAAGAAGGGTTCAGTGGATGTACCCTTAGACCTGGGCGATGGTGGAGGAGACGGCTGATATCCGGTGTCCACATATTGTGCTCTCGGTGATTCTGTCACCACACTCGGTGCGATCGGCGGCTCCACCAAGGAATCTCGCGATGGCTCTGTGGCCGCAGCCGTCGATGAGTCCAGAGACTGCTTTGATGGAGCATCATGGAAGGCTTGAATAGAGTCCTGTCTATGGAAGCCGGGCACGTCCTGGGTCAGCCCCAAGGCACGCTGGACTTCCGGCTCGTCTCCGCTGTTGACGCCGAGGCCAATTTCAGCCGTCCTTCTCCGAGGCGATTGGTACGCAAGATCTTCGTCACGAGTTTCGAACTCATCAATGTCGAGTTCATCCGCCTCATCAATCCCAAGTTCGTCAGCTAGGCTATGACCGTTGGGTCTGGCGCCGGGCTCTGGCGTGCCGATAACAGAGCCACGCGTAGAGGCCGAGAATCGGATGTTGAGCGCGTTCGTCTCCCTGTGAATTGTGCTGACACTGCTGACATTCCTACGATGCTTCCTCGGTGACGCCGACCTGATGCTAGCCGTATCACTCTCGTGCCCGATCCCGCTGTCGATGAACGTGCCTTCGTAGCCAACTTCACCACCTGCATCCGCCTGCGCATCCATGCCAGCCAGCTGTTGTGCTGTCATCTCTTCGACAAAGCCGCGCAGCCGATTCTCGGTGACGTGGATCCTGCGTTCCAGCTGTCTGCGTTCATTCTCCCATTGCTCCTTCTCGTTCTCCCAGATGCCCTGCGTCCGCACAGAATCCTCGTCTTGGCGTCGCGTCTTCCTTTTCTCATCATCAAGCTTGATGGACAGATCTTCAGCCTTTTGCATGGCCAAGTCTCGCTCCTTGGCCAGATTCTCGACGACCTCATAAGTTCCCTTCTCCATCTGTTGCACCTGCTGCTTAGCCTTTCTGACGTCCTTGGCATTCTGAGCGATTTTTTCGTGCAGCGTGTCATTCTCCGCTCTGGCTGTCGACAGACTAGTCTCCAGATTCTCCACGAGGTTGTTCTTTGAGTCCAGCTCACGTCGAAGACTCAAGATCTCGGAGACGAGTGACGCGTGCAGCGTGGGCGTGAACCGCCGCGGATCGAGTCCCGTAAACTTGCCATCTTTGGCGCCGTCCTGGAACTCGGTCGAACTGGGAAGCAGTGCCGGCGGCGATGTTGACTGCTCTCGGGACGAAGACGCAGTCGCTCGAGGAGACCGCTTTGATCGTATAAAATTCGGCGTCTCATAAGGTGTATCCGCCGGGGAAGGCAAGCGATTGCCTCCCACAAAAGTACTATACTCGCTGAAATAGTCCGCCATCGCTCCAACACCTTTGCTGGCGTCTCCCGCTCAAGACGTGGACATGCGGAGAGCCGCCGAATTTGTATGCCCGCTCCCTTGTTACATCTACAGCGGATATAACAAGCTGAAAGCAACGATCCTATCTTGTATTAGCATTCAATGTAGCCCGTCAGTGCAGTCTTGCCCGTTATATTACATGCCTATAAAGCCCGGTCGGACATCATGACTTCTCACCAACGAACCCGCACTATCTGTGCTGCAAGTATTGATAGAAATGCAATGTGCCCAGTAGACACTGAGTCGCGTGGTAAGGACAGTGGAGGCGGCACGAAACAGCAGGCCAGGAGAGGCTTGTGCGAGCAGAGCGCGACGATGGCCCCAGCGGAGGTGTCGAGAATAAGGGCAGGATCCAGCTTGATGGGTGCACTTGGGCGGGCAGTAGCTGCCGCGACGTGGGTACAATGCATCGACTGGGCTAAGGAAATACCCGCGGCCGGTGAAATGCACGAGCGCCACCCTATCTTGAGAGGTAACTGCCGATCCAATGCGACCGGTGGTGGCGCTGCCGTTGTGTATAGTAGGCACGAGTGCGCTACGACCAGGCGGACGGGACGGCGGATCTGGAGTATGGGCGGGGGGAATTTGTGGTCAGTTCGATGGAGGGGGAGTGTGGTCCGCCGAGGCTGGATTTTAAGGGGTACGGGCCGGGTTGGTGATGGCTGTGGGCGGTCCGTGAT
>JAHESH010000288.1:0-25201 GCA_020826765.1 Teratosphaeria viscida
TACTATACTAATATATAGAGGTAGGCGTATTAGTCTACTACTAGTAAGGTAAGCTACTAACTATAGGTAGACTATTACTACCTTAACGCCTTATATACCTCGCTCTTAATAATCTATCTTTAGATACCGAAGCTAAAGTACTACGCTACTAATATAGTAGTAGTAGTATTTATAGCTATAGTAGTAATAAAGGCTATAGTAGTTTATAACGTGCTAGGAACCTATACTAGACTAGTAGTAGTAGTATTAGCTAGCGTAGCTATCTATAGGTCTATAGTTATAGTAGTTACTATAGGCGGACTAGAAGAGATTTAGGGTAAGGAGGCTAGGTTAGTTATAGTAGAAGTCGCGTTAGAGGAGCGCTTATAGTACTTATAGAGATAGTAAGTACTAATAGGAGTTATTAATATATTAGTAGTCTAACCTTTAGGGATCTTAACCTCTTCTAACCTATAAGCTAATATAGGCTATACGTCGAATATACCTACTATCTTAGATAAAGGTAAGACGTTACTCTATACTAGGTCGAGGATTATTATAGTATACCTCTTATCCTTCTTAGATAACTTGCGTAAAGAGTTACGTACAAAGTTATTATTACTAGTAGGAATAGTAGACTACTTATTACTAGATATCTTAATAATAGCCTTCTTAGTAAGAGCGTAGGACTTCTTTAGTAGTATATTATCGCCGCCTACTAGCTATATTAAGATCTTCTTAGCCTTACTACTAGATAGGTTATAGACCTAGTCTAGGATATAGCCCTCCTTAAATAGCGTCTTAGCTTAGCTAGACCGCTAATAGATATAATAGTTAGAGTAAGGAGTATAGTTAAGTAAGAGGCTATACTCTTAGCGTCTATAGCTCTTAGATAGTATATTATTAATATATATAGTCTTCTTAGTCTTATTAGCGCTAGTAACTTTAGTTAGCTTATAGGTAGCTACTCTAAAGTAGTCGATAAGGTTAATACGCTCTGCCTCTATATTAGGATTAGTAGAGTTATTACTATTATATATACGTAGCTCCTTATTAGTATTAAGTATAATAGAGTTATACTTTTAGCCGCTACTAGAGTAATAGTATAGATAGCGATAGGAACTACTTAAAATCCTTATATAGGAGAGATAACTAGAAGGAATATTAGCTACTAGTAGAGCGCGTCTATAAGAGATAGTAGATTAGATGTCGCCTATATCCTATAACGGACTATTAGTAAAAGAAGCATATATTATACTATAGGTAGTCTACTTATAGCTATATCGCCTATTATCTATAACGTTCTAGGAGTTATCTTAATATCTATACCCTACTTATAGCGCCTCTTCTTATTCTTAATATAACAGAACTCTTTATTAATATATAGGTAGTAATCTAGGCGTAGGTAGTATTTATCCTTATGCTTAATATCCTACTTATAAGTAGCTATTACCTAGTTAAGGGTTAACTACGCGTAGCGGAGCTCGATAGTAGCTACTAATATAACTCTATTATTACGGACTATATTCGTATTACTAATATTAACGCTACGCTACTTATAGAGCTCGATATATATAATATATATATCGTAGACCTTATTAAGGCGGCCTTAGAGTAGAGAGAAGATCTATAACTATTAGTTACTACCTATAGACTATAAGTAGTTAAAACTATAAGTAGATAACTTATAATCTTATAAAAGCCTTTCTTACTCTTAGTATAGTAACTATAGGTATAGTTGTCTAGCTTCTTATATAAGCGGCTAATAGCGACGCTTTTAGCGCATATTATATAAAAGATGTACTAGATAGGGGCATTATTACGTAGAGCTTTAGTATAGAATAAGTATGTCTTATTAGTACTAATATTAGTTATATACATGCCGATAATAGTAGTGCTACTACTATAGAAGCCTAGTATTATAGGTAGATTATAGGAGGTTATATAGATAAAGAAGTTAGTTATAGACTATATATAGTTATAGGACTTTAATAATAAAGAGGAGCGTAGAAGAGATTATTAAGTAGGAGAATAGTTAGCAATTAACTAAAGAGAAGAATTTAATGTTAACGCTAGTAATTTGGCGCTAAAGCGTTACTATAATAACGCGTACCTACCTATTTAGGCTAGTTACTATAATAGACCTTCTATAAAGTTCTATTCTATATTTATACTAGTATATAGAACGAGATACGCGATATAAGTTATAACACCTTACTATTAGGATGTTAGCTTAGGAAGGGGGCGCCTATAAGACTTAGGCTAAGGGGGTCCTTTAGGTCTATACTATAGGTAGTCTATAAGGGGTTAATATATATATATACTACCTACAGTCTACTAGTAGTTCGGCTAAAGGAAGGGTCTTACTATACTAGAGGCGGTCTACTAGCGGCCCTAAGAGATAGTTCCCTACTCCTTACCTCCTATAGACTATAGGTAGTTAAGAAGGAATTAGATTCTCTATCGGACCTACTTCTAGGTAGATAGGAGTCGAAGAGAAGAGAGATTCTTCTATAAAAGAGGGTTCCTCTCGAGAGGAGAGGTCTCTTCCTTCTCTAGGATTACTAGTCTATATAGATAGAGGTCTATTATCTCTACTATAACCTCTACCTTGTTTATATAGTCTCTATATACGTATAAGGCCTTATTATATACGCCTACTTATTAATCTATACTACTATAAGTCAAATACAAATAATAGGACTTAATAGGAGTAATAAACATAAATAGCCTAGATACTAGTTATTTCTAAAGCGCTAGTATTTTAGCTTAAATAATATTTAACTTACTATAATATAATTAGTTACTATCGTTCCTATATTAGTCTATAAGGTTAG
The DNA here is from genome assembly GCA_020826765.1 of Teratosphaeria viscida. Taxonomy (NCBI): domain Eukaryota; kingdom Fungi; phylum Ascomycota; class Dothideomycetes; order Mycosphaerellales; family Teratosphaeriaceae; genus Teratosphaeria; species Teratosphaeria viscida. The sequence continues at coordinate 2,817 of JAHESH010000288.1, forward strand.
TCCCTAAGGCTACTTATCTTCTATTACTAAGGCCTACTACTTATCTTATATATATTTCTATCTCCTAGTATAATAATAATAGTCTAAGATAACTCTCTATAGACTCTCTTATACTTTCCTTTATACCTAGCTAATTATAAGGCTTCGTAGGAATATTCTATAATAGTATCGATACTTTATAATATTATAAGATAGATAGATCTCTAATATATCGATTAAAGTCGTACTTATTATTAAATATTAATACTTCTTCTATTTTCCTACCTATATTATAGGCTAGAGATCTACTTTCTAGATACTATAAGCTATAGTATAAATTAGTCTAATTATATAATAAATTGATATAGATAAAGCGTTAGTTATACTTACTTTTAGGTTCTAGAGGTCCTCTAGCCTAGATTAAGTATATAAAAGAGCTAGACTAGACTTACTTCTATCTTTGCCTAACTAGAACTAAGAGGTTAGCCTAGATAATAATAAGATACTACTACTATCTAGTAGTATAGCGCGAAGCTCCTCGTTATTAATTATAGATAACTTTAGTCCTTTTAGTAAGTATAGAGTATAGTTTAAGAGGATAGTCCTCTTAGCTAAATACTTACCTATTAGAGAGCTGCTATTAAAAATAGAAATTAGTATCTTTAAGTAGTTAGCGAGTATTTATATAGCGCTTAAGTTAAGAGAAGTTATAGACTAAGTAAACTAGGTACGTAAGAGCTTTATAGAAGGAAGATACTATTCTCTATACTATAAGGTATATAAGAAATATAGTAGCGTTATATTCTACTAGTCTTAAGAAATATATCTAGCCTATAGGCGAATACTAAAAGGTAGTATATTACTATAGTCGTAAGGGCGTTTTTAGCTATATGTCGGGCGTATAATAAATAAGCGATTTATTGCTAGAATATACTCTACTTCTCCTTACTAGATAGATTCCTAGTAGTTTGTAGCTTAACTTATTAATAAATCGAACGACACTTTATTATCTATACTATAGCTAGCTATTTAGGCTATCTAACTCTTTATTATAAGCTAGCTTTAGAATAGGTTCCTACTACTCTCTAGTATATCTACAAATAGTAGCGTTTTATAGTTATTATCGAACTAAATCTAGCTATATAGTCGATTGAAGTTATTAAAATGCTTATTAAACTCCTAGAGGAATAATTAAAAATTAGGCGCCTAATTAGGCTAGTATAAGATAAGGTTATAATATAGTAATAAGGCTAAATCTACGCCTATTATTATATATTTATTATTAAGGATTAATAATACTCTTATAACTATAGTATAGTTTTTAATCTTTGCCTATATATATAATTTGTAACTTACTTAAATATCTATAAGGATCGAATTATTCTTTCTATTCTAGTTAGCTAAATTAATAAGATAGGCAATATACTTTTTAATATCCTTATAATCTACTAGTAGATCCTCTAGCTTTAGTTTAAGTCCTTAGACAAAACTACTTATACTAGCCTACTAACTTATAATAAATAGGTTATATACTAATTATTATGATTTATTCCGCCTTTTAATTTACGTACTTCTATAAAGCTCTTCGCGTTAACTATAGCTTTCTTTCTTATAAGCTTTACTTAGTATAAAGTAGTTATATATCTTTTTACTCTTAGAATATTAAGAGTTAGTATACTAGCCCTTATACTAGCTACGTCTAAACGTATTCGTCCTACTATTAAGATGTTGTTAATTACTAATAAGGCGTATTATCTCGAGTTTTCTAAGGTAATTAGTAAAGGTTCGCGACTAATTACGCGCTTTATCCTTTTACTATCTAATTCTAGATTAGGTTCGTCTAGATTACTAGCTAGTATAGTAGTAGTAGCTAGGGCTAAGTTTCTCTTAGCCTAAGAGATAGATAGTAGTATATAAGAATAGAAGTCTTCTTCTTCTTATATAGTCTATATTACTTTATTAAGTACCTCTTTAATTAGGACTAGCTTCTTCTTATTTCGATTCTTTTTAGGTTTCTTCGAAGCCTTAGATAATATAGGACCTTAATTTTTTAGTAGGTATATAGTACTTTTATTACTTTATACCTCTTTAACCTAAGCTAGTATAGTTAAAGTTTCTATTATAATTATATTTTCTCTCTAATTAATACTATCTAACGATTGTAGTCTTAACTAAGTAGATATAATACCTTCGAGCGTTAAGTATTACCTTTAGGCGTAATTAAAGGTCTCTAGTTAAGTCTATTCTCTTTTTACTTATTTATAGTTCTCTTCTCTCTACTTCTTAAAGTAATAATAGGCTCTAGTATATTCGCGCTATCTAGCTAAGCGTGCTTTATACTCTACTAGCGTTTTAAACTTTAGTTTTCTAGGTATTTTAAGTATATAGGACTCTAAGTAATAACTTAAGTATCTCCTAGTAGTAACTTTAGATAATTCTACTATAAACTGCTAATTAATAGAATTTTTATAGAATGTAGACTAGATCTCTATAATTCGTAAAAATATAGCTAATTAAGTAAAGTATTATAGGAATTGGTATTCAGTTGACAGAAGACCTTGGCGGCGGAAGAAGATGACAAGAGGGGTCGAGTTTTTTCAAGTCCCCCGCCGCTGTCGACCCCATGCACGTGACTCTGTCAGTTCAAGCCCGTCCTTACATTTTTCCGAACTCGCACCAAGAGTGGTGGGGCTGGAAGATTCAAATGTGCGAGTGGCACGAGGGATGCGGCATAGTGAGCATCAACTCCAACGGGTCTGATTGTACGCTCGACACAGCTCTATCCGACATATACTCTGAAATTCGCCGGTGCAGATTCTCGCACGCAGTTTGCAGGAGCATCTCCATTAGGTACCTCCGGCCGGCAACAGCAACCTGCCTCAGGCGTGCCAGCCGTGGAATGCAAGCGAGCATGCGAGTCAAGCGTGCGAGCAGAGGATTCGAGAATGTCTCGTCTGCCAGCAGCCACAGCACAGCAGAAGGTACGAGGGGTTGGGTCCCTGTTGCGCCAGCAGCGACCGGCAGGAGCTCGAGGACGACAACGAAAGGCGGACGGAGCGCTACGTGAGAACAGCCGGGAGACGCAGCAGCATCGGACAAGAAGAGGAGGGATATGAAGGAGAGGAGGGACGTGGAGGAGAGGAGGCATATGGGAATCAGGGAAGGTGGGCGGGGCCAGGAATTTGCAGAGGGGTAGGGAAAAGACTGGCATGAATGACCTTGCAGCAGCATTATGTACAGGCCGAACATGTCCCTCGCAGCTTGTGCCGACGGCACCGACGACGAGAAAGCCGCAGTGCCTCTAAGCATTCGTCCCGGTTCCACGCTGTCCACACCATTTGCACTAGTTCTGCGCGTCGCGATTTTAGGTGGAGGTGACGATGTTCAGGGCGAGACTGATGACGAGGAGGATGTGGACTATCAGGTTATAGACGGTGAGGTTCACTGTGCTAGCGGGACGAGGCTTAAAGCTAAGTGGGAAGATGAGATAAGAAGAGGGGAGGAAATGAGAGGAGAAGAGGAAGGAGATTGCTGCGGTGTGATAATGACCGGGAGATGGTTACGTAGTGGCTGAGGAGCTCAGGCATATGGCTGCGAAAGATCGAACAATGAACATGACGGAAGCCGTCCGGATACGTCGATGTATTTTTTCATTGATTTATTCTTTCATCCATCTATCCATCTACCTTCGCAATACTCACACAATGACGATCTTCGACATGTATCGACAGGCGGGATGCACGCCGATGTCGAAAAGGCGTCAAATACATTCGGCACACTCAGCTTTTTGGCTTCTGGCAATCTTCCGTGTTTCCAGTGCACCATCAGCGAGATGGATCCTAACAACGCCCTACCCTCGACAACCAAGCGCAAGAGAACACGAAAGTCGGCTCTTGAAGCAGAACTACCTGTACGTCGATTTCGCCGACGGATCTTCTGGCTGACCGTCCTTTGTATCGCGATCTTCCTGGCCATTGCCATCCTGCCTTCGAACAATAACAAAGCCAACAACCCTACGAGCACTCTCGACCTCGACTTCGACCATCTTTTGCCTTAGCATCAACCGCCTTATGATACAACATGGTCCACTCCTCCAATGCTAATGGTCCTGAAACCACCACTCGATGTCATAGTCTACGCTCTTCCCGTAATGGTCGCGTTATGGCTTGTAAACCTACCCATCAAGACCGAGGCGTTGAGCTCTAGTGATCTCGGCACGGCCATATTCCTTTATGATGGTCTCAATGACGAGAGAGGGAGGATACATACAATGTGGATGGAATGGATTATGGATCTCGGTAACCGCACGATCAAGACGAGTTGGGGTGCTATAGGAGAACGCGCACATGTGGAGGAGTGGTTGAAATGCGAGGCTGATGAACTCTTCCCCTCACCACAGCCTCTCGCCTCTCACCTGCGCTATGTCTGGACGCATGGCGGCCCACGCGGGCAACAACCTCTACCATTCCTTCGCGCGATCCCAGATTACTGCCAGAGTGCAACTCACACGAGGATACTATTGGCAAGGATGGTTTCCCAACTCGCCGTCCATGCGCGAACCAATCAACATCAGGCTCTCGCCGCCGTTCACGACATCGCCACTGCCGAAGCTACTTAGCTTCTGTCTCTTATCAGACCCGCGCTCGACGGATACTCCTAGCAGCACACCCGCTGGCGGCTGCCCTGGTCCTCTTCTCCCTTCAAGAACAATCTCTCCTCCCTGCTCCCACCCTCCGCAATAAGCAGCCCTCTGCTCCTCCCCGACGACGCACCCCGCACATGCCCGACCTACCTCTACGGCGTCGCTGTTCCCTCTCACCACGCACCACGCACAACAGCACCTTCAAGCCTGGATGACTGTCTACGCCCAAGCTCTCGCAACCGAAATGCTTGCCCGCGCTATGCTAGCCGTCTCCACATAAATGCACACAGTCTGCGAGCTCGAAACCCACCGCGCCTGGTCCGCCTCACGAGTCAATCTCGCCTCCGACCACAACCAAGGTGAAATGAAGGAGCAGGAGAAGTCGAAGACGAAGACGACGAAGGAGACACGAGATGAGTTCTCACTCCGCTCCTACCTCCGCAGTATCAAACACTGCCTCGAAAGTCTCCCCGACCCCTTCTATAGCCCCCAACGCATTTCGAACATGGACCAAGACGAACTATCCGACCACTACCAAGCAGCTATAGGCATCCGCTTCTACGACGACGCCTTGCACGAAGCCTTGAAGACGGCGTTCGATGAGAATAATACTAGGCATTAGAACTCAGGTGATTTGCTTCCTTCCCCTATTTCTTCTTTGAACGATGTTGGGATTAGATGAGATGGCTGACATGTTAGTAGGAGAGGATAGGTTTCCTGCCCTTGGGGGTCAAGCCGCCGCTTACGCCGTTGGCGGTGTGTAGAGCTCGCTTAGAGGAGTCGAGGACGGAGGAGTATGCGAAGCGGAAGGCGAGGGAGGAAGAGGAAGAGGGGTGGGGGTGCGGCCGTTACATAACTAGATGTATAAGTAGAAATCGTTTCTAAATATGTCGGCAGGCTAGCCGCTATCGTTACCCGGAGATCTCTTATCTTCTACGGAGGACGGAGAGAGCTAGATGATTGCAATCAACACCTCTTTGCCCTGAACTCCTTGTACTGATACTCAAGCTTCATTCCCAGATAGCGAGGATGGAGAGGAGTGGAAGAGGAAGAAGATATTGATAATGGGAAGAAAGGTAGGAACTCTGTTTGGAATTGATACACATCCTTTATTTACTGCAGATAGACGGACAGACAGACGACAAGAAGAAGACTCGCCCGCTCGCCACCGAAGTCGTGCTACACCACCCTCTTACCTCTGATGTCGCGCGGCCTGCGCGGCCTGCCAGAGGTCTAGGCGATGCACGGTAGCTTGGCGGTGTAGATGCGTGCGCGGGGTGTTCGGGAGCGTCGTCATCGTCCTCGGAGGGCGAAGCAGTTGCTGTTGAACTTGTAGAAGGAGGAGGCAGTGGTGGAGGAGTGATGGCGCGAGCTTCTCCCGTCTTCGTCTACTTCTTCGACGGGTCGTCGGCAGGTCAACGAGTTGCCGCTGAAGGACGAGCTGGTGGTGCTGACTTCCGTAATGTCGAGTTGAGCTGCCAGAAACCTGCAGGTTGCATGGTCGAGTGGTGACAGTCGAAGAGGAACTGAGGTTGGTTCTTGACGACTTCTTAGAAGGCTGAGACATCAAGGTCCTGATATTTCGTGATTGTGCAAAGAGTGGCGTAGGGATTGAATCCGGAGTTTCGCTTTGCAAGGTGAAGGGTTGCTTAAGCCGCGTCTAACGGAAGAATCAGATGCAAAAGGTGCGCGTGATGGGGTTGTTCGGAGAAGTCTCCTGACCAACGGCCCGTAGCAAGGCATGTTCTGCAGACATAGGAACTGACCTGTACACCCTTCTCGATTGCGTTGGTTGCCTTCACACTGCGAAGAGCTGATGATATTTGGGATCTGCCCGTACGACACGCTCGATCCAGAGTCTTTGCTCGCCTATGGTGCGGCGTTAAGACATCTGGACTATGTGGGTTTCGTGGTTAAGGAGAAGGAGGTCAACATGGCCACTGTTGTCGACATCTTCGACGGAGCCTAGGTGGTAGCTGAGGGTTGTCTTTGGAGGTGTAGTAATAATCCATCGTTGCGAAGGTAGCCAGCCGCCATATCTTGGTCGACGGCGTGAATGAGCAAAATAGGACCTCCGTGCGCTGATCTTGTTAGAGAATCAGCGCTGATGTGGGGGAATCAGCGCTGATAGGGGAAAATCAGCGCTGATGTCCGGGGATCAGCGCTGATGTTCGAGGCTCACTGACAGAAATCAGCACCAATTGACAAAAGTCGGCGCCGAGGACTGAAATCTGCTTGATGCCGTTTACAACCACATCGTCGACACCACCACCACCACCACCACCACCACCGCATCCTCTCACCATCAAGCAATCAAGACACCTTGAACCTCTCTGTACACGATACGCAGTGGCTTTCGCATGCTGGAATCCGCGCTGAGTGGCCCGAGACAGTGCTGAGTAACCAGGATCAGCGCTGATCTCCTGCCCTTCGCAACGACATCACCCACCCCATCACCACCACAACTCTTCCGCGGTCCGCAGAGGCTCTTTCATGCTGGTCCCAACTACAACATTGGACGCCCTACTACAGGAAGCCACGCAAGATGCCTCACGGCGCCAGGGCCAAGCTCAGTGCACAGCAACGAGTCACCAACAAGCGCGAGAGTAACAGGATCAATCAGCGCGCCCGCACGACTCTGAAGAAGTCGCTCGAGCCGCAGCATCTACCAGAGGCGCAATACGAGGTCCCTGATGCAAGCCAATATCCGACTCGGCTCGCACGCGACCTGGAGCTCGCTAGAAGGCTGCAGCAGGTCTCCTCACCGCCTGAGACGTCGGAGCATTCGAAGGAAAGGACCATGTCGCTGTTATCGCAGCGGAAAGGCGAACTGTGTAACGGCCTGCTCGAGATCTTCTCTACACCGCCCAGCTATGAGGTAAAGATGGTCGCTACTGAGGACGAGCTGACGACTGCCCTGAACTCCCGCTTCCACCTCATCTATGTACGACCGAGCGTACTCCCCCCTCACCGCTGCAGCATCCAGAAGTTCATCGAGTGTATCCATGCGAATTCTGGGCATGCCTATCTTGCCGGAGTACCGCCTGATGCAGCGGGTCACACCACTCACACCGTCGATATCCAGCTCCTCCGAGCGACCTTTACCCAGCCGCTTGCTGTAGATCCCGAAAGGCGGTACAGCAATTACCTCGATGTCGCCAACTGCTCGCATACGGAATTCCGTCCTGAGGCCTTGCTGGAGAAGTCGTTGCTCTATCAGATTCGACTGCGGGGGGTGACGGCCTCCTCGTGGGCGCGCGATGGGTACAACGGTCCGCCTCCTCCGACTCAGGACCAATGGGTCATTCTGACGTACGGTCCTGGTGCCTCGCCGATGCACGTCGATAGCGCTGGCTACAGCACCTTCATCGTCGGGATCGAGGGCAAGAAATATTGGCATGTCCCGAAGGGCGATTGGGAGGTCGTACGCAAGGAATTCGCGATCATGGGTCAGTGGTACACGGGGTACCATAAAGGGATCTCGGTGCTGGAAATTGGCCCAGGCGATTGCATGTGCGTTGATCCTCATCACCGTGTCTTTAGTGTCTTTGATGTTTGTGCTGACGCTCCTTGCTTATAGCATCCAGGCTCCGGGCACCCCTCACGCTGTCTTCACCGCAGCCGGACCCTGTATGATCGCGGGAGCCTTCATCTACACTGCGGCCCACTTCGCTCGCAGCCTGAAGTGCGTCCGCCTGGGTCTTCAAGATCGCCTTCCTGACAATGACGATATGAAGGTTCAGGACTACAAGAACCTCACGACTGTCATCCAGCACTTGGATTCTGATCTCTTCACCGACGCCCAGCGCGAAGAGATCGATCTCGAGGTCCACCAGCTTCTAGTAAGCATGCAGGTGATTGTGAAGAAGGCCCAGCGATGGACGTTGAAGCCTGTGAGCAAGAAGAGTGGAGGCAAGGACTCCGGCGGGAAGTTACCGGTCGATGACGCCCGAGCCGACTTCCTAGACGAGTGTTACAAGTGGTGGCAGAGTCGATATCAGCGGAAGCGGGAGCAGGTGACAACGGGAGGCTTGTAGCGTCTCTAGGGATGCATGGACTTGAATCTGCAGGTCTACCAGCGCCTGTATTCAAGTCTGCCGTCTCAGGGTACTCTCACTCTTCGATATAGTCCTGATCGGGGGCGGGTCAAGTCGTGAAGAACCCTGATCAGAGGGTGTGTCAAGTTTTGATCGAAGGAGAGAAAAGGATCGAGGTGAAGCGGACGCCTTGGTTCGTGAGATGTTCTTCCGGTTATGGGTCTGGCAGGGTATGCGTAGTACAAGTATAGATACCTCGCGGGCCTTTGCTTCGCGAAAGAAGTCAACCCGGATTGGATGATGGAAATCTTCTTTATCTCCCCCCCCCCCCCTCCTTTCTTCTTCCACTCTATGTACTCATCCCTTCGCACCTCCTGTCATCGCTGTTCACATGCTGCCGTCCGCGTGATGGGCGCTTTGACTCCCAAAGGGAGATATGCTGTGCACTGGTTAGCGAAGGCTTTCCTGTGGAGATGGAACAACACGAGGAAGGGAGAGGGAGAGAGAAAAAGAGAGGGAGAGAATAGAACCCTACCTTCCGTCCATTTCCCCTCCTCCTTAACAAGCGTAATTTGCCAAATATCCGCCGCGAGCCAGCCTCATCCCACCAAAAACTCCCATATCATATCCTCTCCCTGCCTCCGCACGACCTCCCCCACAATCTCCCGCTCTCTGCCTGCCTACACTTTTCGGGCTCGGTGCGAGGGTTGCCTTGAGCGGGTTAAACGTAGAGAGGAAGATTGAAGGTCGAGGATGTTTTCAGCTGGTCGAGAGGACCATCGGAATAGGAGGAAGAGACCATGTCGTTCTCACCAGGCGGTCGATCAACAGGCGGTCGATGTCGAGACAAGAGATTGTCGAAGTCGAGATGAGTCGAGCGATAAGTGTTGGGAGACGGGCCAAGGCCGAATACCCAGAGGATCATAATCCTAAGAAGCACATATGACGGCACATGTCTAATTGCTCGAGACGTCGAAACCCTATCACGCCTTGGATGTTGGAGTTTAAACCTCTAGACATGTTCTGCAGCGTTGGATCGCCGGCTCTCAGCGCTGATGGGGGAAAATCAGCGCTGATTCCCCCACATCAGCGCTGATTTTCCCCCATCAGCGCTGATCTCGGCGATGCTATTCGGCCGAGCTCGGGCATTCTGGCCGAGACCCTCTCATCTTCCTCCTTATCCCTCACAGCTACCGACTGCGGCCTTCTCCACGTCCTCTTCGGCCCTTCTAGCGCATTGCGATAAGTGACGCTAACCCTGCTGCTTCTAATTCAACGTGGCCGTCTGCCACTTCAAGATGTGGATTTCGAACCTGCTTCGATGAATGATACTGCAGGTGGAGTTGATTCCGCCCAGGTCCTCAGCTTTGGAGACGGTCAACTGCTATGTTGTGGATCAGCTAACCCCGGAGGTGTACATATAGGCTCGGAACAGATGCGGCAGATCTCTAGAGGCAGGACTGCCTCGGGGGTGTGGAGTGTCGCAGTAGCTGCCCTACTGACTTCCTCTGACAAGATCCAAGGATCAACAATACGTCCCTTCCAAACCCGACTATGCAAAGCCACCAACCGGACAACAACAACCCTCCTCTTCGATAGATGCTGTCCAGCTTAGCCTCCTCAAGGACTACCCAAGACGCATATAAGGCATGGATAGGATCGAGACCATCTGCCTCTTGGATCATGTCACTAGGCTGACTATGCATATTCCGCATGCGCAGATATTATTCGCCCAGCGCATCGACAATTAAAGGCACTTCTCGGCTCGAGTGTTTACGGCTACGAAGTGACTAGCGAAAGGGCGACAACATCGAGCTGCTAGTAATCGCGACCGACTGCGAAGGCAAAGGATATTCCGACGAGGAGAAAAGTGGTTCCTACGCACCTCCTGAGGTCGTTCCGCCTGCCCTCGGCGACGAGATCTCTAAGGCGCACAAGGGACGTTTGCGCTTCAAAGCCTGAGCCGCTATCTCTTTGACAACGCCAGCAAAGAAGATATCGTCAAGCTGCCTGAGAGCGACATTCCGACGCACACGAAGGATGTCTGCTCTCAAAAGCCTCAGCAGCTATCTCTTCGGCAACGCCAGCAAAGAGAATGTCGTCGAGCTGCCCGAGGGCGAGCTCTACTTAGTCCAGCCGCATTCGATCAAAGGTTATAGCGGACTTCTATACAAAGACAAATACGCGACAGCATGCATCAGACCCACGGAACAGGAGTGTTAGTACAGGCTTGTCTTCCAACCCGGGCGTACGAGGGAGGCGAGGCCGAGCTCTTACACCTCTCTATCGACGTCTAGGCTGTGAACGGCCATGGCAAGCCTTTCAGATACTGCATCGCGCGTGTGTGGCTGCTAGTCAAGTAGACATTATCTGGATCAGGCTCCAAGACAGCATTGTGATTCTAGGCCAGCCCTATCCTATGGTGGCATCTGCCATCACCGCGAGCATTAGCACGTCGATGATGAAATCACGCAAGAATATGTTGACCGGGACTGCATTTGCGAGGCTAGGAATCTGGCGGCTTATAATCGTGTGGAGATAGAAGATGCATTCATGCAGGGCGTTCGAGGGTCACAATCACAATGATCATGGCGTGCATACCGTGTCGGTCATAGCGTGGCGTGCTTTCCATGCGTGACTTCAATGCGTATGTGTTCATAAGGTTTATCAACAAATGCGCAACACCTGCCTCTCCTCTCCTGCCCATGCTCGGTAACTCCACTTGACGTGACATATATAGAGGCGATTAGCAACGTACATGGCCAAGTGCATGCCTCAATTTATTGCAGGGCGATCTTCAGATAATACATACCATATGACGCTCTGTGCACCACTTAAAGATCAAGGCTCGCATTCGCCGTCAACATCTCTTATCCTACGGATACAAAGACGAAGGCTTTGAATACTTCTTTCTGCGAGAGACTTGCAGCATTCATAAAAGGTACCTCCTACATCGGCGTCTTGACCTGAACCATGGCACCCGTGCACATCTCACACGGGAGGTAGGAGGTATGTGACATCCTCACCACCTCCCCTCGAACCACAATCGAAGTCATGAGACCTCAATCCTAAAAGACGCAACGCGAAGCCTCGCGGCAAGAAGCCGTCAGAATTCAGATATTCACCTCCATTCCAGTATCTCAATCCTGCGCTGACCAAAGCAGTCCATAATCTCTTCAAAAGCTCTCGTCTAGGACTCAAGATCCTGACTCGCGCGAAGCCTTGCAGCAGCTATCACGCATCGGCGCTTTATCGGATGCCGGAAACTGCTGTGGCATTCCTGAGGTGATTTGGTTGAGGCACGTCTCAGATTCTTTGGCGTGCGGTGCATCGATTCTACGCCACTCGAGATCAGTGGCAAGAAGGAGATAGGCAAGAAAACGCAGACAAGAAGAGCTCTGAGAGGAAAAGAGAGCCGAAGGACCGCGAGGCCACTAAAGGCGAGAATGATGGGACTGGCGAGAGACGCCCTTGCGGCTGCCAACATGTCAGACATTATTGAACTAGGCGATCCGCCAGCTTCGACTGACTACCCCTGGCGCATCGGACGGCTCTGGCTCTTCAAAAACGTCAAGAACCAAACACACTCACCTCACAACGCTACTCGACGTCTATAAGGAGCGAAAGCTAGACTCATGAATTAGCCTAGTAAGTCCTTCCCAGCGGTCCTCAAGTCTGCCGCGTTCAACTTGTTCCTCCCGAAAAAGGCGACTTCGCGTTGGATGCCCTCCCTCGAGTACTCCTTCTACGCATTGACCTGCTCGATAGTTGCCACAAGTGCGTAGAGAGTCGGTGGCATTACGGCTGGCAGCAAGTCTCGATTACATCTAGCTGCGACAAAAGCAATGCGCGCGGATCGGAATTGGAGTACGCTATTGCTGCTGCGGCTTGTCGACAGGTGAAAAGTAGGTGAAGGAGGGAAGTAATCTAGTGTGCAAGCGCGCACAGCAGATTCGAGCTAGGCGGAAAGATGCTCATGCTGATCGAGCTTGGAATCGACGGATGCGCGCAGGAGCTTTGTGGCCTGAGCTACCGTAGCTTTCTTGGGGTGTACGCTGCGAGCTGGGGGCTCGTACCGCGCGCGCAGGACCGGGGCTGACTGCTTGTGGTACTGGTGCTCGTTATGATCGCGCTCTTCCTGAAAGACAAGGTATCAGATGCTTCGGACAAAGCTGGTCGAGCACATGGCGATGCAAAGCACGCGAATCAGGGTGCTGCAATTTATCAGCATCGTATAATGCTAAACGCAATCTCTAGGGGCTTGACTCACCTGTCGGAATTAGACTCGACCACCTGCTGCTAACGAGCATATTTATCTGTCTTTAGCGAGATTCCATCCTGCTCGCCAGCATCCATGAGTTCGAGTCTTTCTATGCTTGGCTCGGATGTTGTGGCAGGGCGCTATAGAACACATAGAAGGATGTCTGAAGCTTGTCGATGGCGAGTGTGGCCTCCTTCGCGAGCTTCGTGGCTCACACGAGACAGCGCGCTGGGGCTGCCAAGCATGCAGTCTACCGGCAGGCTCTTATGCCTCCGATCATGTTCAATATCTTGCTCATAATTGTGATCCTCCTCGGCGGGCATAAGACTGTCTGGCCTTTCCCCACGCAACTGCTCTTTTGACGCTGTAGCTGCTAAGTATGGTCCGCCTTGCCCTTATCCGCCTTATCTACTATCAGCTTGTCTCTCGGTGACTGCGCATAATCTGGCGTGATTTGCTGAGGCTCATGGTCAACCGGGAGGTACCGTGGTGTCAGCAATTTGTTACTCGCGGCGGCTTGAGACAGATCACTACTTCCAATGTCTGCGTCAGCTTGAGATTGACTAATGCCTCCGTTGCCTGCGCTAGCTTGGGATCAAACATCGCCTCAATTGCCTGCGCCGGCTAGGGAGGCAGGTTCAGCTGTCCTGCCTCTGGCGACATGGTTGTAATCCTCGACTTCGTCGTCGTCTTCTTTCGCCTGGACCTCTTGCATGTCCTGTGCCTCCCGCATGTCCTGTAATTCCCGCATGTCCTGTGCCTCCCGCATGTCCTGTAATTCCCGCATGTCCTGTGCCTCCCGCATGTCCTGTAATTCCCGCATGTCCTGTACCTCCCGCATGTCCTGTGCCTCCCGCATGTCCTGTGCCTCCCGCATGTCCTGTGCCTCCCGCATGTCCTGTGCCTCCCGCATGTCCTGTGCCTCCCGCTTGCCCTCTAACTCCCGCATGTCCTGTGCCTCCCGCTTGCCCTCTGCCTCCCGCTTGCCCTCTGCCTTCTGCTTGTTCTGTTCTGGCTCGAAACTAGGACGACCGGTGCCGGACCGGATGTGCTCGCGCTCGGCGGAGGCAGATTCGATAAGGCAGCAGGCGGCGCGAAAGTTTGGTTCGAGTATTGCGAGCTAGACAGACTCCCGCAAGAGGAGGCGAGACCAGGTGCGGCGGCCGAGGCGCGAGGCGATGTTGAAGAGCGGCACTTTCTAGGTGCGGCTGAGGATTTTGCTGTGGCCGCGGTCGTTTGGGCAGATGGCGCTCGCTGAGACCCTCTTCGCGCTTGCTTTCGGTATGCTCTCGACGGCGGCGGGTTGGAAGCACGCTGTGTATAGGCGCTCATCCACACAAGCTGCTCTATGCAGGCGCCAGAATGCTTCGGGATCGTCAGCACTCGGAAAGGAGCGTATGCGCTGTAGCGTCCGCGCTGTGCATGTAGCGTCCCGCAGATAGCAGCATCTTGGTCGAGGTGGAGCGCGGGAGTGTCGTGTCATTCCCGCGTTCACAATTGGTTTGAAATGGCGGATTGGTTGTGCAGAGTGCTTGCAGGTGCTATGCCATCGAATGTAGAACATCGAAATTGATCAGGAGATACATGGTGAAATTCGCCGAAGCATTCTATTTGCATATGACAGGCTTGGCGGCTGTGTGTGGGGAAGTTTGACGTAACCAGCCGCGAAAGATGGCACACCCCGCAATGGATCTACTGTGACGAAATATCAAATCCTCCACGAATCCTTCATCCTTCTTCTCAACATCACCTCATGCGTTGCAATACATGTTCTCCTCCGTACGGCAAGCATCCCGAAGCCTACACGACTCCTTCGATATGACTGTGCGCAGCAATGCAAAGCTCCAACGATTTTGGAATGATGCTTCAGGCGCATATCGCTGATCGTCAACGAAAGATCGCGCTGCGCAGAACCCAAGACCCTTGGCTATTTGCTTCTGAACTCCCAAATCGGCCTGTCCGAATATTTCTCCCACGCACACACCAACACGAGCTCGCTCAGGCAGACGACGATCTTGCACGGTCTTGAGATGAAGAGTGCGACAGCAGAATAGGGCAGGGCGATAGCGGCGGGCAGGGCGACAGCAGCGGGCAGGGCGATAGCAGCGGGCAGGTGGCAGTCATAGCCAAGATAATAGACAGTTCACCGAATGGTGAACGGCAGGATACAAGATCAAGTCCTTGCCACAGCTCCAAGTCGAGTCAGGGACTCGAATGCTCTACTCTGTAGGGCTGGCAGACACACAACCAACGCTGTACGAACTTGACAGATGGTGTGAGGGACTGTGTAAGGAATATAATCATCAGCCTGTAGCTCGCCGGGCCCCACGGTACTACGGTACAACGCATAGAACATGGCAAGTCCGCACTTTCTCCCGCTGCACCCGCTCTAGTGCATCGAGGGCTGTCGCGCCTTGCGCATTTGGACCCTTATCTCCATCATGACCACTGACGAGCCGAGAGCGGTAGCTCGGCGAGCGCCTTTGTTAGTGTAATTGGTGGTGTAATCGCATCTATTAATTATCGCTTCGCCGTTGTCAAGGTCATTTGCCGCAATAGCAGAAATACTCCATCGCTATCAGATTGGTACTGACCTCCCACCACATTGCTTTATGATATCGAACAAGTCAAAACGACGTCGACTCACTTCAATGTTGGCGCTGCCTGTGGAGTACGTTTCCCCCATCCTGCTTTACTTGGAATTCAGCCGCATTGCTAACACGTTGCCTCGTGGCATCTTACCAAGCTTCTTCCGCTACAGCCACACAGCTCGCCATCCTTGTAATTCGTGGTCAACCTCGTTTGACTGAACGTATGCGAACGCGATAGGTTTGTTGATGTTGACTGCGCCAGCTCGAAGTAGCGGTCTCGAACTCTTAATTTGCAGAGTCAACATCTTTACTACTCGCCTGCAGAAGGCCTAGACGACAGCCCCACAGTGCAGGCAAGCTCAAAGTCCAGGCTTAGGCACCGCTAGCAATACTCAGGAGATTATATCGCTACAGGCCAGACATCATGCCTCGGAGAAGGACAGAACTTTCCACGAATATTCAAAACAGGAGGGAAGCAACCCGGTATCTACTAGACGACCTAGACTGGACCTACCGTATCTACTAATATTACTGCTTCTTATTACGATGCGCCAAGTAGTAACACGAGAGTTAGCAAGGATACTATTACTTAGCCTCAGCAGTCGGCTGCTCTCGGCTCCTTTGACCTGCCCTTCTTAGATGTTCTTGTTCCTAGCTAATAAGACTGGCTCCGTAGGACAGGCTGTCTTTCTTCAACTAGTACTATTCAAGTAGTCCGGCGGAGACCTTAAGAAGCAGGGCCCGTACGGATATTATATCGCACGGTACATCGGCTAAATAGGTGGCTAGACCGGTGATTTTAGGATTGGATCTAAGCTTGATTACGCGAAACTGTTCCAGATTTATTACTAGGCCCTTACCTTAGCCAGGATGAGCTTCTAGCGTGTAGGCCATAGGAGCGTATATATATACGATAGGCAAGCCCAGGTCTTGTTTTCGCACCTCGAATACACCTTTCTTACGCTTAGACTCACTACACGATGTTTAGTATGTACGGGCTACTTCTACTCATCGCTATTCTGAGCGGATATGCTGCTGCTATCAGCGTCGACGTATTTACTGGCAATTGTGGTGATCATGGAAAGCCCCTCGGAGGTGCTCACTTCGATATACCTAAGAAAGATACGGACCGGATGTTTTGGGGTTGTTATACGATCCCAGAAGGTACCCCACATATGATCTTTATGTCTGGTGCGCCAACGACCAAATTCCCTTGCTACGCGGCTACGTACAACTCCGCCGACTGCACCGGCGAACCAAATGCGGTCATCAATGGTCAATTCCGGTCGAGGTGCACTGAAGCAAAGACTGGCATCTACAGTTACTTCATCGAGTGTAGATTACACCTTTGATCCCTACCAACATATCGACATATCTACGGATACTAGACCTTGTCTTCGAGACGCTGCTTCGGCTCACCCGGCAAATGGCTTGACTACTTGAGATTCACGAGCCTTATGTATGCACACTCTAGAGAGACTGGCCAAACTCCCGGACCACGGATGTTGCGCTATATGTACAACACGGCGGGGACTTTGATGGCGAGCCGCATCAGTGCTGTTATGACGGAGCGCGTTGTTCTGGCTTGTATTGCTGAAGACAATCCGGAGCGCTTCGTGATGGATTGGATCTTCGAGCTTCAGAATAGTCGGGTAACTGGTGTTGGTATTTCGGACTGGACACATTTGTTTCTGAGGGACAAGTAGCTTGCAACTTGTTCGCGAAGCTCAGGAGGGTCTGGGAGATATGCGGTGCGTCGTAGTCTAGGTCCTCGGAACGGTTTCTGTGTGATGGATTTCCTATTTATTAGATGGCGGCGCGGTACTATAGCTAATATACGCAGTGTTAAAGTCTTGTTAGTATTTGTACTAAGAAATAGATTCTAGCCTCTTCCGCGCTAAGGCTATATAGGCTTATAGCTAGTATATAATATAGAGCCTATCCTTTATACTTCTTAGAGAAAGAATAGTAACCTTCTAACCTTAATATAACTTAATTATCTTAGAATACTAAAATGCTCTAACTTCTATAAATTAGAACCTTATCTTTCTTCTATCTCTTCTTCCTATATAACTTAGTTAGTAGTAGGAAGAGTTATAGTCTACTTATATACTATTCGAAGACCTCTTAGAGTAGCGCTTTTATAAAGATATCTACTAGATTATTAACGCTAGATATATATAAGATACCGACATTCTTCTTATCTTATAGCTAATAAGTAAATTATATTAAAAAAGGGTAGAGAGTAGTCTTATACCTACCTAGCTAAGTTAGAGTAAGGAGAGTTATATTAGAGTATAACTTACAAGTCCTCTAACTAAGTCTCCTATAAGCTTAGCGCGAGTAGGAATATCTAGAGGAGAGAAAGAGAAGAAATAGTCCCTCTTCTCTAAGGAATATAATATATAGTTTACTTTTCTATCTATATAAGGATATAATTCTTTCCTAATATAATATATTCCTCTAGTAGCTACTTCCTTATATATAAATCTATTACCTACTAGAATGTCGGATCTTAATTTAATAAGTTATAAGCCTAGGTTTTACCTATAGCTAGGAGTCGAATTTGTTAGAAGAGTGTTCTTAATCTACTAATTAATTAAAGGTAGACTCGAGGCCGCTATTATACTATATAGGAAGACTAGAGCTAATTAGAGGACCGATTAGAGAACTCTTAAGGCACTTATAAGTTGTAAAAGCGCCTAGTAACCGCCTAGATATAGTTAAAGTTTATAGTAACCTTAGAAAACTATACTAGATTTAACTTAAAGTAACTACTTTGCCTATTTCCTACTTTTTATTTACTTATTTATTTAATTCTAATTCTTTTTATAATAGATTCTATTAAGGACTAGAAGAAGGTCCCTACTCTTACTTAAGAGAACTATAAGCTCTAGTTTAAGTAGGTAATACGACTACTTATATTAAAGAAGGTCGTATAGCTACTAGATCGAAAGGCCCTACTCCTAGCTAGTCTAAGGATAGCGATTACAAACGGCGAGGTTCCTAGGGTTAGAGAGACTAGAATGTAACTAGCTTATCCTTTAATAACTATATAGTAAGTATCTCCCTATACTTAGATATTATAATTAGAGTCTAATATACTAGTATCTAGAATAAGTAATATATACCTTAGCGAGGATCCTACTAGTTAGAGTAGTTAGAGCGCTAGTTAGAGTACTACTAGCTAGAATACTAATTAGAGCTCTCTAAACTAGAACGTAAGAGGAGTACTATAAGTAACTACCTTAAAGGGAAGGCATTTATAATATATATTTAGAAACTAGATATATAAGCTAGTAAATACTAACAAATAGTACTAGGATAATTCTATAGCTCTATTTAAGATAACCTAAAGCCTAGATAAAGTTAACTTATCTCTAATACTAGAGTATATTATAGCTATAGACGCGTAGGCTCTACTTAACGCGAAGTATATAAAAAACCTTCTAACCTCGTTAAGGGTATACTAGTAATAGTATATAATCTATAAGATAGGCGAGGATACTATAATCGATAATATATTTGCAACTTTATTAAGTCTCTTATATAAGATTATTAGTATCGAGCTAGATATAAAGATCTTATACTTATATAATAGAGTAGTTTAGTAGTTACTAAATACGTTACTAGAGTAATACTACGATCTTAGATAGACAATCGACCTAATAGGTATAAAGAATAGCGTAAAGATTATATATATCTTATTTAAAGAAGAAGCTTAGATATAAGGCTCTAACTATATAATAAGTATAGAGGCTAGAAGAGCTAGGTCGTACTATCTTTATAGCTTACCTAAATATCTACTTCCTAAGTATCTAAGCCTATTAGAGTGCTAAAAGATACTAAAGGAGAAGAGGAATAAGAGAAGGTCTAGCCTATAGCGCTAGAGAAAAAGAAATATAACCGACCTAAAGACTCTAACCTAGAAAATTAAGGTACTCGAGAAGGTAAAGAAGAGGTCGAGTTAGAGTAAGTCGCGACTAGGTAAGAAGAATAAGAAGCACTCTAATAAAAGTAAGAGTAAGTAGAAGTATAAAAAGAGTAAGGCATATATAGCTAAAGTAAGCGTATTATTATTAAGCGACTCTAACTTAGAGTACTCGAGTTCCTCTAAGACCTCGGACTCCTCTAATACTAAGAGTAAAGACAAGTATAATCTAGTAGAAGCTATAGCTAATTATAAAAGTAAGCTTTTATAAGGTATAATCCTTCTCGACTTTAGTATATTAGCCTATATATCTAATAATAAGGATCTCTTTAGGAAGCTAAACCTAACTAATATAAGGAAAATAAAAGTTAGGAGTAGTTTCTTAGAGAGTAGATATAGGAGTATAATAAAGGTCTCTAATATATTTAGGAGAAGTCTAATAGTACCTACGCTCTATATCCTAAACCTAGAGGTTACTCTAATCTTAGGTTAAAAGCTTATCTAGGAGTTCGATTTAGTTAGAATAATACTTCCTAATACGTTCTATATAGTAAACTCGAATATAGACCTAGTCCTCGAATATTATTCGCTCTATAGTATCTATTAACTCTAGAAGGTCTATAGTACCCTAGTCCCTTAGACTAACAAAGTAGAGAATAGAGTAGGGTCTCTACTTGCTCTAATAGTAGATATAGATAACTCTAACTAAGCTACTTATAAGCTCTACGATCTCTAGTATTATTACTTTTTATACTATAGTATATTAAAGTTAAGATCTCTTTATAAGGTTACTATACTAAAGAGCCTAGTACCTATTATCGATAGCTTTAACTATAAAACATGCGGAATTACTAATATAAAGAGGAAGTAGAGAAAGGTAACTAACTAGAAGTATTAGATCCTTAAATTTATCTTACTTAATATCTATAGTCTCCTACTATTATCGAGGGAAGAGTTTAGGTACTTCCTTATTATTATCGATAATTACTTATAGAAGGTATAGGCGTATCCTCTAAAGAAGAAATTAGACTTAGCTAAGATACTTCGATAATAGCGAAAGAAGGTTAAGCTTTAAACTAATAGCTTAAAGCCTAAGGTAGTATAGAGCGATAATATAGGTAAACTCCTATCTATTCTAAAGGAATAGGAGTTAGAGTATAGAATAGAGCTTAACCCGACCGAAGCGTACGACTCTAGAGTAAATAGAATTATTAAAAAACATATTAGTAATACTAAATAGGTAGTTAGAGTAATAATAGAGGACGCTAGGCTCCTAATTAAGTTCTAGCTAGAGGCTCTAACTATAAGCTAATATGTTTATAACTAGTGCCTAGTAAAGATCGATAATATCTTACTAACGCTAGAAGAGGCCTAGTTAGAGAAACGACTATTAGTCGACTATATCTACGTCTAGGAGTACTAAGTTATATTATATATTAACCTAAAGTCGATACTAAAGGATTCGTAGAAGAACAAGCTAATAAATCGAGGACGTAAGGAAGTGTTTATTAGATATATTAAGAGTACTATAAAGATATAGAAGGTCTAGTTACCTAATTTAAGGTAAGTAATTGCGATAGGGTCTATTAAATTCTTTAAAGAAAGTAAGAGGAGTAATCTCGAACTTAGCTTTACTCTAAAGAATTAGAGTAGTTCTATACTAATACGAAGACTAGTTAGGCGCCTACTAAAGCCTAATCCGAACATAATACGCCTATTACTAAAGCCTAATATAATCCTAAAGCCGCTAAGCCTAATTATAATATATAAGGTCGCGATATATATCTAACTACTCTAGCTACTAAAACTAGACGCGAGCGTCGAGAGATATAATCTAGACTCTAATAACAAGCTAGAGAAGTTAGAGTAATAGAAGAGGGAGTAGGGCTAGTTAGATTAGGTCTAGCTAGAATAGGAGCTAGTAGACTAAAGGCTAGTAGCCTTACCTACGCCCTCTACCCTAGTACTAGGTAAGAGGATAAGGCTAGTATTAGACAGGTTAGAAGAAGTTAGAATAGATAAAGGCCTACTAAAGTAGTTAAATAAGATAACTAGTAAGAGAAGTTGTAATTAGGGAGATAAAGGGAGGTAGAATAAGCTAAAGAGAGCTATAGAGATAATTAAGAGCTTTATTATAATCTATAATATAATATTAGGTATAAATATAGAAGAAGAGCTCTACTAGTATAAGGACGGCTAGTTTAGGTTTATAGCAGACGTAGAGGAATATAGCCTAGTAGTAGTAGGAGCTAGAATACGACTATTAGAGAAGATACCTATCCTAAAGACGTACGAGTAGGTAGTCTCTAATAAGAAATAGGGACACTTATAGCTAGAAGCTATATAGGTAGAAACTATAGCGTTAGAAGGCAACCTAACCTATAAGGCTATAGTCGTACTAGTAGGAGCTAATCTAATTACGTCGAAATAGGTCTTTAATATAAAATATAATACTAATAGATTAGTTAATAAGTTTAAAGCTCGACTTATTACTAGAGGATTTAGCTAGGTACTTAGAGTTAACTTTAAGGATATATTCGCTCTAATAGTTAGATATAATACTATTCGCCTCTTTATAGCTATAGTATACATAAATAATTAGGAGCTATACTAGGTAAACATTAATAACGCTTTTATAGAGTTAGTCCTAAAAGAAGTTATTCTAATATATGCTCTACCTAGAGTTAGAGTTAACCTAGGCAAGGTACTTAAGCTAGAGAAGAGCTTATATAGCCTAAAGTAGATAGCCCGAGACTAGTACTAACTCTATAAAGGAAAGGTTAAGAAGATCGGGTTTATTTAAAGTAGAGCTAATCTCTACCTTTTCGTCTACTCTACCTAGAAGATAATAGTCCTAGTATATATAGACGACATTATAATAGGAGCGGAAAGTATAACTAATATAGACTAGTTTAAGAAGAAGTTCGCGATATTCTTTAAGATT
>JAHESH010000289.1:0-25036 GCA_020826765.1 Teratosphaeria viscida
GTTTGCTCTCTTTCTCCCTCGATCGGGGGTTTTTTGGTGTGTGGGGCGGGGATCGGCTGACGTTTTTGTGATTGGTCTAGACGGATCTAGAGGATTGCGCGGACGCGTTTGTGATGCTGGCGAAGAATACGTCGATGACGGGGCAGAATGTTCATGTTGGTAGGTTATTTTTTTTTGGACTGACTATGAGGGTGTTTTTTTGGGAGATGAGGGGAGGGGAATGCTGACGTGGGATGATTCAGACTCCGGGCTCGTTGTGCAGCATTTGTAGATGCCTCTGCGCTTCGGGGGGTGACGACAGGGGTTGCATCGCAGGAGGGCATCGGATCTGAGAGAACCAGAGACAGGTGGTTTGGTGATTGAACTCTAAAAAAAAAAGAGAGAGAAAAGAAACGATCGTGCAGAGCCTTGGGAGATGATCTCTCTTTGATTGTGTATCGACAACGCGACATGAAAAGCCTCCCAAACACATACTTTCCTTCTCGAAGCCGGGGGAAATCAGCTGAGACCACCCTATACCGACCCGGAAATTGGGAGAGGTTTTCCGGCTCCTACCGATCGGGACCGTTCTTCGCAGCCTCGTACATTTCACTGAGCATCTTCTCGTTCTGCTCCTGGATGTCCTGGTCGTGATGGCGATCCGCGTTCGCACTGCCTGGATCAATGCGCCGGATGAACTTGGCCGGGTTGCCCGCCACCACCGTGTTCTCCTTGACGTCCTAGAAGCCACCATGCGTCAGTCGCAAATCGCGCGTATGATCAAGACTCCCCCCGCGCCGGGGACTCCAACTCACCTTTGTGACGACCGATCCCGCGCCGACGACCGCCCCGTTCCCGATCTTCCGAAACGGCATGATGATGACGTCGCCGCCGATGAAGCAATCGTCGCCGATCCGGATCGCGCCGGCCTTGACGGGCCCATGGCTGCCCTTGCGGACGGTCGGGTCGACGCTGGCGGTGATGCCGTAGAACTTGACGTTCGGGCCGATCATGGTCCTGTCGCCGACCTGCACCTCACAGGCGTCTTGCACGTAGCAGCCCGATTGGACGATCACGTCGCTGCCGAGATGCAGGTTGTAGCCGTACTCGCACGTGAACGGGCTCTCGACGATGGTGCGTTGGCCGACGTAGCCTTTGGGGCCGGTGTAGCCTTCGTCGCTGAGCTTGCGGTACTGCAGGTACTGCTGCCGCACCGTGGGATCCACGATGGCGCGGAAGAAGCGGCCGCGTTCTTCGGCGGAGATGTGCGACGAGGTCTTGGCGGCGTCGTTGTAGCGTTCCAGCGCGCTCTTGCACTGCTGACGGTCCTCGAGCAGTTCGCTGTCCACGAAGTGGCGGAACGGCCGGCCAAGCAGCATCTTGTCCTTCTCGCTCAAGTACCCGTTGACCGCCAGCGCATGCGCCGCCAAGCGTGCCGAGCTGGTGTTGCTGCCGCTCAGGCTGTCCACTTCCCTGGGTGTGAGGGCAGCGATGCCCGACGCGGGATGGTAATGGGTCATACTGGATCGATCCAACCAATGATCCACGGTGGAAGGGCGCGGCAACGGCGGCGGTTGCGGGTGCTGCTGACTGTGGGCGAATGGAGGCAGGGGCGGCTGGACCATGGAGAAGTCTGAGGAGAGCGAAGGAGGTGGAGGGGGTGGAGGGAGTGGAGGTGGAGCACGGCGCTCCGACATGTAATGTGACGGTGGAGGGGGCGGATGGGGTAGCGAAGCGTGCCCAGGCCAGGGTGGCTGCTTCTGCCATCCGTCTCCGCGATACTCTGGATGCCTCGAATCCGCCGGATGTGGTGGAGGTGGGGGCGGCGCCGGCGGTTCGGCGTCAGATGGCCGCATACCGGCCCAATGCGAGTAGGAGAGACCTCCTGAGGGAGGATTCTCTTCAGACCCATTCGGATGGTAGTACCCGGCTGGGCCATGAGACGGCTCGTAAGGTTGTTTGGCTTGGAGCGCGACGGGCGTGTTTCGTGAGCTAGTTGCTTTGGTGAAGCCGCCAGGCGGTTTGGGCCCGTAGCCACGGCAAACAAATCCTCCTCGCTCGCAATTGCCACATGTGGGCTTGCGCTCGTCGCACTTCTTCTTTCGTTCTCGGCAGGTGTGACATCCAGTCTTCGTACGGTTGCTAAAGTTCCGTTTCTTCTTCTTCGGGTCGTACTCGCTTTGGTCGGACCCATACTGTTGGTTCTGGTGAGGCTCATTTGATCCCACAGGTTGCGTACTGTTCACAGGGCCAGGGTGTGCTGAAGCTGGCGCCGAAGGATGTGTCTGACTCGAAGGCGTCATCGGCGCTTGAGGCTGACTCGGAGTGAGAGGCTGAGCGTGAGACTCCGCATGCAAGCCGAGCGCCCTCTGCAAGGACGCTGCCAACCTGGCGTTGATCTCTGGTCGGGCTGGAGGTGGCGGCGCTCCTCGATCCCATCTACCCACCGGCGAGCTTTCGCTAGACGGTGTCAACATCACTACTCTGATCGGACGGCCATCGCAGACACTTACCGTGAGTATACTCCGAGTCGCACGGGTGGTGGTGTTCGCCGACGTCCAGACATCTGATCATGATCAGGTTCCCGTGGTCTGACTGGGGAATCCACGTCGATCGCAGAGTCCATGTTGTTCCGGCGAGCGGGCGAGTTGCGTCCGTCGGCGGCCGTTCGCCCACCATCACGCGCGGCCTCGACTGAGCTCGAACGCTTCCGTTTTCGACCGTCGGTCTTGTCGCCTGGCGATGCGTGTGACGCTTGATCCTGATGACGAGCGCCATGATTGCTATACTGTGTGCCTGAACGAGGTAGACTGAAAGAGCCTGAGGTCTGAACCTTTTCTAGACTTGGTAGAGTCGGTGGCTCGCGGGCCTGATCGTTGGGTCTGAACAACGATAATCGTTGATCGTCGCCATTGACCGCCGTGAATGAAGAAGAAGAAGGCGCATCAGTTCGGCCCATCGATGGGCCTGGCAAGGGACCTCCCTGTAGCGGCGAGGCGGCCATGAGATCCACGCAACGTTCGGCGGGAGAGGAATGTCTTGATCAATCGGGCCGAAGAACTCGGCCAGGGAGAGGCACTCCTCATGAAGAGACGGGCGCGACGACAGCGTCCTTCGCTGCGCCCTCGATCTGAACCACGTGCCCGTCTCGGCTGGGTTGCTCCAGATGTCCAGCCTGGAGGTGGGTTGGGTTGGGTTGGAATGGCCGAATGCTGGAAGATGCTGTGAATGAGGCTGCTGGAGCTGGAGCTGGTGCTGCGTATCCGCGCTTTGCGCGCTTAAATTTCGCCGAGGCCTAGACGGTATGCGGCTGCGAGGGCGATGCGGTCAGGTCGAAGTCGCGAATGCAGTGGATCAGGGAGAGCGGGCGGTGCATGTCCAAGGAGCAGTCGAAGGGAGTCGGGACCGGGTGTGATGGCCGTCGTCTCAACCACACCAAGACCACCTCAGGCAGTCAGGCAGACAGGCAGACAGGCTGGCCGGCGGCGCGGTTGGACAGTGCGGATCCAGCACCCGAGTCCGAACTCTGAGCTTAGCCTCCACGGACCGGCGGGCGGTGGACGGAGGGTCTCTGCACGTGGCCTCATGTACAACAGAAGCGGTGTCGGTCGAGTGGTGTGACGGCTCGAACGCGGGCGCGCGCGCGCAGGAGTGTAGTAGGGTCGAGAGTGGTCGAGAGTTGGGGAGAGTCGGTGCGGTATAGTAGGATGGATGCATGTGGGTCGGCGCAAGGCCCACCAGGGCATGATGTGCACTGTGCAGAGACGCTTGTCGACTGCAGGCGCTTGCGCTTGCTAGCGTCTAATGGGTCGGGGAAGTGAAGGGACCGGCAGGGATTGGACGAGGCTGTTGGGCATATCCCGGCGAGCTGGCGCGCAGAGGTGACGGCCACATGCATATACACACACGATCGAGGCGCCCATCATCCTCGGCCTCGCTCCTGGATACATGCTCGGTACTGTGGTAGGACGTAGGCGCATCATCATCATCATCATCATCATCATCATCATCATCACAACACACGCCTTGCGGACCCCCATGCTCGCTAGACGCCCTCTATCCATACCTTACCTTATGGAATACATATCCATGCAAGTCATCCGCTACATGTACAATCAGATGTCAACCGTCAGTGTGAGCGGGTGGGTGAGTTATGCTTCCACGGTCAATTGGCAAGCCAGGAGCACGTCAGCCAGTCACGCAGTCAACATGAGCCCGATGATAGTCTGGCGGCAACGTCGCGCACGATTCGCTGTAGTCACGTTCGTGCCCAATTCGCGCTGCGTACCCCGCCAAGCACGCAACTGAGCGGCGCCGTCAATCGAGGCTGAAACGGAGAATAAGGTATGGATGGTCAAGCATGTGAAGCACCATGTCGACGTCTTTGGGACCCCCACATCACCGGGCAAGGCTCCCTGTCCGTCGTCTGGCGCTGAGAGGGAACTGTGGTAGGAGGCGAGACCCTGGAGGATGATCGATCGCCCTCTGCATCGTCCCGTGATGATGCTTTGCCTGTCCCTGACGCCATGGAAGGACAAGCTGCGGCAAGGTGGTTGATCGTAGCGCCGCAAAGAAGGTTTCCACACTGCGGCTAAGCATGGAGGCTCTTCCGGCCTGGAAAGCCTGCACAGGCGGGCGTCGGAAACAGCCCCGTTCGGGAGTGGAGCGCTGCGACATCACTGGACTTCTGGAGCATCCGGACGCTCCAAGGTTTGGGTCGGGTGGACAGGTCGTGCATGGTGTTGCACAACCTCCACTTCCGGGGCGTTTCGTTCATGCAGATACTGTTATCAGGACCGACGCTGTGGGTGGCTCCGCGATTCAGAGGAAGAGAATACCGGCACTTGATTACTCTCACTGCTCGCGAGCAACCAGTGTTTCTTGTCGATCGATAGCGGCGCTGTTGGAAGCAACTCCAGAAACGAAGTTACCTGATGACTGTGGCTCGCGTGGCGCTGAACGGACCCGGGATGCAGACGGGTGCCGCATCACACGATAAATTCGATCCCGTACAGTTTGACAGCTGGAGAACACGTCCATTTAACGAAGCGATTGACTTGTCACATTGACACCTGAGCCTCGCTTACATGGCAGCCGACCGTCTCTCGTCGGATAGTTGTATCCCACTCCCGAGTTTCGAACGAAGCACACAGCTGGAGTTGCAGAATGGGAAACCTGGACGTAGCAGTCAATCAGTCAAGCTGTGATTTCTGCCTCTCGAAAACATTCATCATACCGGTCAGCATCCCAGACCGGCGACTGGGCCACCCTCGACCAACTAATGCACATACGCGAAGGGCATACCGGGCGGATTCACGTCAACTGACGGACCATGGCAAGATAGCGAATGGTTTGTCATATCAATTGGCAAACCGTCAGTATGTCCTACCAGGTCGCAATCTACTTTGCTCTCGCGAACGGTCGCCACAATATATGCGAAGCCAGGACCCACGAGCCCAGCGAGGCACAAGACCCCCAGAAGGTCCACCGTCAACGGTCGGGTCAGCTGCAGACGACGCGCCAATCAACTTGATGCAGATGGATGATCGATGTTGTCCGGGCGAATTCGTACGGTGATTGGACAACGAACACGGGCTTGCTTCTAATTTAAATCCACTATCACCTAGGTCAGAAGAAAGGGAGGCTTTCGAAACGAAGTCGCTAGCATGATCAAGAACCATTGGCTGCTCATTACAGTAGCGATACCATGCGTAGTTGTGCGGGCCGCATGTTCTTCTCCCTCCTGGGACCTGCGATGGGTTGAGCCGGGGAGTGCCGTACCGTACCGTGCCGTGTGCCGTGTGGCCGTCACCATCGCATACCGGATCGCGTCTGTTCTGGCCGTGAGGCTCAATGAGGCTACCACACATCATCAGCCACCAAACGAACGTGACCAATTGTCTGGACCCGACAGTCTGGTCTGCTATAGCAGGCATTTTCCGAGACATGCGAGCAT
This sequence comes from Teratosphaeria viscida, assembly GCA_020826765.1. Lineage (NCBI taxonomy): Eukaryota > Fungi > Ascomycota > Dothideomycetes > Mycosphaerellales > Teratosphaeriaceae > Teratosphaeria > Teratosphaeria viscida. The sequence goes on from JAHESH010000289.1 coordinate 5,936, forward strand.
CCCCGTGTGATGCGGCCTGCCTTTCACGCGCAGGGACTAGTACTGATGGCTGGGGATGTGATAGGTCTTCCACTCTATCCTCCGGGTCCCCCCATCTTATTAATCTCATCATCTGTCCATGGCGATGTCTAATAATAAAATCTTCATACCAGAGTGGGAGACAAAGTTCTGAAGAGATATGTACATATCGTCCTGCTGCAGGTCAACGGCTCCAACGACGTTTGATGAGGAAGAGTGGGGGTACGGCGGCAAACCAGGAAGGCGCAGAGCCGGCGGGTGGGCGGGTGGCTACGCAGCATGTTTCGGATGAGGACTAGTCTCCCGTGGTCTTCCCGGGACCAGACCGGACCGGACCGGGACGCCTGTCAGACAGAAGTCGCCTCCGGGAGGCACATTCTGGCCCGCGCCGCAGTATTGGCGTTTGGGCCACTGGATGTCGGCCACCATCACCACCACCAGCATTGGCGGAACTGACATTGCCAACTGCCATCTGCATGCCCTTCGCCTCGATCAGGCCTGGCAGTCAACAGAAGATGCCGCCAAGCACGGTGCCGAGATTATTCAGCATCCCCCCACGCTTTCTCTGCCCTGGCCTTCCTCGCAATGTCATCTTTCACTCGCAAAAGCGCGGCATCAAATCGATACAACCACGACAGCGTAACCGAGTCGATCGCTTCAACAATGGTGCCGGGCTGCCCAAATTGCAATCGTCCCGACAAGCCGCGTTCGAGCGCAAGGAGCCAATGCTGCCTCTCAGGACCGGCGCGCTGCTCATCAAGAAGGGCATGAGTGCCATCTACGACCCAGCGACGGCCAAAAGAATACCCTGTACGGTCTTGCAGCTGGACAGATGTCAAGTGACTGGTCATAAGCGGCGAGACAAGCATGGCTATTGGGCGGTGCAAGTCGGCATGGGCACCAAGGAGGCGCGTAACGTGACGCGTTCGGAAAGAGGGCACTTTGCAAGACAAGGCGTGCCGATCAAGCAACATCTTGCCGAGTTCCGAGTCAAGAACGAAGAAGGTCTGCCCGCCGTCGGAAGCAACATCACCGCCGACCTTTTCCAACCCGGCCAATTCGTCGACGTTCGAGGCATCACGCGCGGCATGGGCTTCACGGGAGGTATGAAGCGCTGGGGCTGGGGTGGCCAACCGGCTTCGCACGGCAACTCCAAGACACACAGGGCTATGGGGTCGTCCGGAGCATCGCAGGGCTCTGGGTCGCGTGTGCATCCCGGGAAGCATATGCCTGGCCGCATGGGTGCAGAGAGCAATACCGTGCAAAACCTCAAAATCCTGCAAGTAGATGCGGACAATGGCATCGTTGTTGTGTCAGGCCCGGTGTCCGGGCCAAAATACAGCATCGTGAGCGTTCAAGATGCGATCAAGAAGCCGTGGCCGCAAGTTGATCTGGCGATGGGTGTGAGCCAAATGGGAAGCACAAGCGAGAAACTGGAGGCGGCGGTCGCGTGAGACTATACGAAGAGTTGTGACGATGTGACGATACAGCAGAGGCCAGGTCGCATCGGGCGCGAGAAACAGCGCTCCTGGAGCCAAGATATCATACATGTGTGAAGGATGTCACAGCCAGGAAACAGGGCCAGAGTGTCCTGAAGGCGCTGATACTCCAGTGCGGCGAACAGCGCCATGCTCACGCGAATGGTTCGTTGGGCCTGGCTTGTGGGGAGGCATGCGGGAGGAGCGAGAGGCGCAGTGTCGGCATGTGTACAATCGATTTTGGTAGAAAGACGCGTTCATGTGTTGCAAGGAGCTCTGCAAACAGATCTGTTCGTCAACAGGGTGACTGCGGGGGAAGGCCTCGTCGCCGCCAAGGGCTTTGGATATCTAGAAAAGCGTGCCAACCCGGCGCACCTGTCCTTTCATCCGAGCCTCGATCTCGACGCCGCGGCCATTTCTAGTAGCATCCTAGATACCAGGCGATCCCATCGTAGCATCTCAACGTCGGAATCTCCGAGTCCTCGACCGTGACCCGGCCCCATCTGCGCAGCTTTGATCGCCAACTCTGCCGCGCCAAGCTACGCGCAAGCCCCCAATGCGAGGACTCCTGACGCGCCTTTGCCCCTCGCACTCGCCAAAAAACAACCCGCGCCTCAATACTGGCGCGGCGCAACACCATACACCCACCTCCGCTCCCCCGCCCGCCTCTCCCGATACCGCTCCGCCTCCTCCCTCCTCATGCGCCTCGCCTCCCTCCGCTTCCTGCGCATCGCCTCATGTGCCTCGCGCTCCTCCTCGTCGTACCTGACGGAAACCGCGGTCAGCGTCTCGGACCTGGAACTCTCCTCCGCAACCGAGAGTGCCGGTGTAAGGGTGTCGAATGACTTACTTCCTCAGACGCGCGTGCGTGCGCGCCTTGTGCCGGTCGAGGGTCTCCTTGTGTTCGTCGTAGGGCTTGCCGTATTTGTGGTTCACGGCGATGATGCCGGCGAAGACGAGGGCGTAGAGCCAGCTGAAGAACATGGTGGTTTTTTTGATCTTTTTGCTCGAGGATCTCCTCGTTTTGGTGAGTTCAGGTGTGGATGGAGGTTGGATGAGTGAGGTTGGTGGTGGGCAAGTGTGGGATTTTGAATTGCAGCTCGAGGGTGATGTGATTCGCCGCAGGCCTCTAACAGCTTCGCCACGTCGTGCTGGTGCGAGTTTGTTGTACGGCCACGCGGAAGCTGATGATGTGATCTGGAGAGAGGGAGCGAGGTGTGCCCCGGGTGATGGTACGATGTGAGAAACTTGGCTGGAGCACGAGTCCCAGGTTGAGGTCAAATGGCAAACAGCTGATGCATGTGGCTTTGTGCGACAATCACATGAGCCGAGGCTGCGCACGGCCCGGAATTTGCCCAAGGTAACGGAGAGTCATCATCAATTTTATAGCATGTCGTCGTCTTCATCGTCACGATAACTACTGCCGCCGAGTCCGTCCTCACGTTCTTCGGTCTCACGGTCCTTGCGCGACTCTTCCTTCGAGTGGTTGATGCGCCTGATGATAAGGATCAGCGTGTACTCAAGATTGACGCCAAAAGAGGAAGGAGCGCGCACCTTAAGCCGTCAACAACCCCTCCCACAAATCCTCGCACCTCGGCCACCTCCATGCCGCCAACGCCATTCAATTTGATACCCGCCCCAGCGTCCAGCACCCTAAAGCCTTTCCTCACTTTGCTCATGCGCACTTCTCTCAGATCTCGCAAGAGCCGCCTGATCGCATCCGGATCGACAAAGTCATCCGCAGCATGAGTCAAGAGCAAATGGCTCAATTCTAACCAGTGATATGGCAAAGCGTCCTCCTGTGCCCTTGACGTTGAAGAATCTTTCATAAAAGGATGCGATATCTCCAAGCTCTCACGCGCCAGGTATGGATCGCCGTCCGGGGGGGCGCTCGAGTTCGGCCGTGGCAGCTTGGGCGAGGGCGAGAAGAAGTCCGCTGTCCGCTCATCTGTCTCGAAGTCGAGGATGTGTTGTAGTGCATCGACGCTCAGCCACGGCGGTGGACTGATGTTTGCTCTTCTTTGCTTCTTGAGAAGCAGCGCAAGCCACAACGGCAATGGTGTAGCAAAGGGAGGATTGAGAGGCTGTGTCGGACCCTAGTACGGCAGCGACCATCAGCCGCATGTTCAAGCGCGTTTCTCCCTGCCGCAGTGCTTACGCCAAAGCCATTGCTAGGGCGCACCTACACCTAGCAGCTCAAGTCCATCCAAGCGCTGTCGAGGAATGACGGTCACGAGTTCCATCTCGCAGAGGAAGCCGACTTCGTTGGGAGTGAGACCGGGGGGGAGGGGGAGCGCCATCTTGTATCGCTGTGCATCGCTTCCCTCTCTTGCCCGGGAGTCGAGGAGACGGCGATGATGCGGGAGACGTAGGGGAGAGATGTACCGGGCCAGTTGGTACATGTAACGCGAAGTCGACGCGTCTGGAACACACTGACCAATCAGAGAGGCGTGGTGGGTAGTGGAAACGACACTTCAACTCTATTTCTTTTTCCTACATGTACCTTACACATTCACTCCTGTCATCATCATTCGTAGTCATTCGTCACCATGGCTACTGCGGCCGCCGCACTCTTGCCAGCGCTGTCAAGCTGGTATCTCGCGGTCAACAACACAGTCACACAACCATATCTCGTAGGTTCTTTATGTTGTTCCCAACAGGTAAGGACCGCACATCTCATGCCTCCTCCCAGGACGAAGTCTTCCACGTGGTTCAAGCCCAACAATACTGCGCTGGCCGGTTCCATGTCTGGGACCCCAAGATCACCACGCCGCCTGGCCTCTACATCCTCTCGATCATTCCCGCTTTTCGCGTGGAATGGGTCCAAGGCCGCGCTGGCCGCTGGAGTCTTGCCTTACTCGGATGCAACTTGAGCGGGCTCCGACTAGTTAATGCTGCTGGGCTCTTGGTCATTCTCTTTCTGGTCTGGCGCATCTACCGGCAACGAAGCTCAAAGCTCCACGATGCCGTCTTCCAGCACAGCGCCCTGAATGTTGCGCTCTTCCCGCCGCTGTTCTTCTTCTCGGCACTCTATTACACAGACATCTGGTCCACTGCCTTCGTACTGCTTTTCTACTCTTGCTTGCTGAATGCCTATCGCGAAGGCGCCAATTCGTTCCTTCGGTACATCACACTGGTCACTGTCGGATCCGCCAGTCTCCTCTTTCGACAAACGAACATCTTCTGGGTCTCGATCTTGCCAGCTGCGCTCGTGTTCGTCCACCAATTGGATCGAGGCCACCAGGCTGTCCGTTGGTCGACCAACAGACAGGTTGAAGGATTCGGCGGGAGCTTCTACAGCGTAGCAAAGACGAGTTGGAGATTTGGCGTCGTCTTTAACCTACCCATACGAAGCGCCAAGCTCAAAGGTAAGCCATATCACACTCTTGCACATGACCCATCCTTTTCTCATCGCGGTGCAGACTACTTCAAGACCATCCTATCCATCGGCGTCTGCCTTGCAAGAGTCCTGACCGAGCCCAAAGCGCTCTTCAACTTTGTCATGGCTCTGTCGCCCTTCATCGCTCTGCTTAGCCTCTTCACAGCCTTCGTCCTGTCGAACGGAGGCGTCGTCCTTGGTGACAAGTCGAACCATGTTGCCACGCTGCATGTGCCGCAAATGCTTTACATTTGGCCTTTTCTGGCCTTTTTCAGTTGGCCGATAATCTACCAGTACCTGGCATTACTACCATTCTCCGTACTGGCACGCTTGGGCACATATGGCAGCTTGGAAACCATGCAGATCTTCCGACGGCGCGCTCTACTGCCAAAGCTCAGCGTCATCATCGTGGCTGTCGGCCTAGCTTGCGCGGTCGTCTACGCCAACACGATCGTCCACCCCTTCACCTTAGCCGACAACCGGCACTACGTCTTCTACGTCTTCCGATATCTGCTCAAGCCGTGGTGGGTCCGCTATGCGGTCGCTCCCGTATACTTTGGTACAGCTTGGGCCGCGATTCAGAATCTCGGTGGTGGTGCTCCAGCTCCTAGTGCCCAAAGGCCACGCGCCGACGGCCTTGCAGATCGATTGCCAGTGCCTGATGGCCAGCATTCAGCAACTACTGCATTCGCCATCATCTGGCTAGCAACTTCAGCCCTGTCGCTAATCACTGCGCCTCTCGTCGAACCCAGGTACTTCATACTCCCATGGATCTTCTGGAGGCTCCACGTGCCAATCCTGTCTCCCTCGGGCGCTATGTGGCAAGGTCCCAGCCAAACATCAGCTGGTTCGGCGAAGACACGGGGAGCGTCATTGTGGCTACAGCATGATCACAGGCTTTGGATCGAGACAGCATGGCTGCTAGTGGTCAACGCCACCACTGCGTACATGTTCCTGCACTGTGGATTCGAATGGAAACAGGAACCTGGGAAGGTGCAGAGATTCATGTGGTGAAGGTGCCGCAACACGCTCTGCGACAGATCAGGGTACGATAGGCACTGCGTGTCGTCAAGCCCTCGTCCAACCCATACAGCAGGTACTTGCGTCTACCGTTCAGTCAATGCTGACGATCTGCATTTGTCGTGCGCATAAAATCCGGTGCCTTGCCATTTGTCTTGCACAGAATGCTACACGAACACAAGCTCCCTTCAAGACACGCAAACCGACAACTCAGAAAGAGAAGCCAACATGTCACCACGATCGTGGCAGAGCCACTCCAGCAGATCATCTTCAACCGATTCATTGATCTCTATCGACAGACTCAAAGATTCACATATTGATCGCAGATCTTCCAACACGATCCTCGCGGAACACCAGCAGACCAGGCCTGTGAATTACAATCGACATTCTTCCTTGCTAGAAGCATCGCGCATCAACGGCGCTCAAAAAATGATGGGAAGGCTGTTTCGCCGCTCACAGCCGACCACCACCACCCCGGTAGGTGAATGTGTGCTACAGGCTCTAAAAGAGCAGAAGTCATTCTGGGAAGCACATACACATTGCGGGACAGATTACGACATCGACGAAGAATGCCTCCGCAAAATCACAGACGTGGACTGTCGTAGAAAGGGCGCCAATGATATCTGGTTTGCGACAACAATCGGCCACCTGGGCTATCAGAAGACACTCGAGCATCTTGCAGAGTTGCAGGTGCTTCCGAGGACCGCAACGCAGGAGGCAGCCCGCTTGCGACTGAGAGGAGCATGGGATCGACCTCCCAGCGAGACCAACCCTGATCTCTTCATCAAGATCGTGCACGACCTGGATTCTCTGCTCTTCAGCGGCGAGCTCGACGGTCGATTGCTGGTCACTTGGGAAGACAAGGTCACGCCCTTCTTGCACCCCGGCGTCCCCCCCGACAAGCAACCGCATCCTCACTTTCGCCGTTATCCGGATCGCTGGCACGATGCTCTCCGCGGCTGGTGCAATCCGGCTTCGTTCAGGCTCCTTGGGCTGCAGAAGGCGCACATTTGCTTGAACAAGGATTTATATCTTCAGTGCGAGAGGAGGGTCATGTGGGGGCTGATGATCTTTGAGATGATCATGGCATATATCCATCTGGGGTCTGGGCATTTTGGAAATGATGGGATGGCCATAGGTGGTGAAGTCGGTCAGGTGAGGGAGAGGTGTGTGCGGCTGTTGGGGTTGGAAGGTCTGGAGGATAGCGACGTGGTGAACGGGTGGTTGCCTGTGCCTGAGAGGGAGGATGACGAGGCTGTGTAGGTCAGCATACAGGCGAAGGTGATGATCCGTGGTCGATGAGGCTGTCGATCACAAGCCAATGTTTCCAAGGGCGTCGGACCTCTTGGCTGAAGAGCGGCAGGATCGGTCCTTTGATCAGAGGGGTATGGGCGCCTGACAATGCTTATGATAGTGACTTCTATTTGTAGGCCGAGATGATGGTGAGTTCGGAGGTGAAGGTGACTCTGGCTTGTAGGGCATCACTAATAATAAGCTGTATGAGAATGTGTCAGACAATTGGAACAAAAGAAAATGGTCTAATCATGCCACTATACGCGCGTGGTTGGATCATCGGAGGAATAATAAAAAAGCCAACCCATCTGGGTGGGGCCGTTCAACGTCATCACCGCACAGACAAAACAGACTCATCAAGTGCGGAGGAGATGCCTTTCCTTTCGCAAAGGCCGCCGAGACCTCCACGCGAGCAGACTGCATGTGCTGTCTGTACCTGCACCTCACTGAATCGTGTCCTCCTCGACAATTTTCAAGCTGGACAGATTTTTGTCCCCCCTCCCGAGTCGATTCGAGGTCTTCGCTGCGTCTTGCACCCTCGCAGCCCACGCATCTACTAGTAGACTCGCGTCAATTCCACCGGACCCCACTTCAAGCGCAAACTCGCACCACGTCTGCGGCGACCTCTCTTGCGCGCCATCAACACAGGTCTTGGCCTGCTAGTCACCGACCACCGCCATGGGTCAAACACTCTCAGAGCCCGTGGTCGACAAGGTAAGCTTCTCTGCTCGCGCGTGGTGGTGGCGCAGGTGGGTCCGCAGGCAATGGGGGTGCTTGGATGCGCTCTGTTGGGCCACGCAAGAGCCCAGGCAAGATCATACAAGGTCATGGTGAAGCATAGCTATGGGATGTGGCATCGGGCACGCAGACTGCTAATCACACACGTTCCACGCAGAAATCGGACGAAGGGCAAGATGATCGCGTCCTGTTCGGCGTCAGTGCCATGCAGGGATGGCGTATTTCCATGGAGGATGCCCACGCCGCCGTGCTCGACTTGCAGGCGCTAGAAGGAGACGAGGAGCTGAAGCCAGCAGACAGTGACGTGCGAATATCATTCTTCGGGGTGTACGATGGGCATGGCGGTGACAAGGTCGCATTATACACTGGAGAGCATCTGCACAAGATCGTCGCGAAGCAAGAGTCATTCAAGAAGAAGGACTTCGAGCAGGCGCTCAAGGATGGTTTTCTGGCGATCGACCGGGCGATTCTGAGTGGTATGTTACCAATCTCGAGAGCTTGCGGCCTGTACAGCAAGGCGATGCTGACAAATGACCTCGGCAGATCCAAAGTATGAAGAGGAAGTATCCGGGTGCACGGCGTCGGTCGGTATCATTACGAAGGACAAGATCTACGTGGTATGCCTGGCTCATGCGCACGATCCTGCAGAAATGGACAAGCACTGACGGGTACAGGGCAACTCTGGTGACTCCAGAAGCGTCCTTGGCATCAAGGGCCGCGCAAAACCTCTATCCTTCGATCACAAGCCGCAAAATGAAGGCGAGAAGGCAAGGATATGCGCAGCCGGCGGTTTTGTGGACTTCGGCAGAGTCAACGGCAACTTAGCACTCAGTCGAGCTATTGGCGACTTTGAGTTCAAGAAGAGCGCCGACCTCCCGCCAGAACAGCAGATCGTGACTGCATTCCCGGATGTTACAGTCCACGAGATCACCGAAGATGATGAATTCCTAGTTATTGCGTGTGACGGTATGTTACCCGGGAGGCGGCATGCAGACATCCTGATACTAAATATTTGCAGGCATCTGGGACTGCCAGTCCTCGCAAGCAGTGGTCGAGTTTGTCCGGAGAGGAATTGCCGCCAAGCAGGAATTGCACTCGATCTGTGAGAACATGATGGACAATTGCCTGGCAAGTAACAGTGAAACTGGCGGCGTCGGCTGCGACAACATGACGATGGTCGTCATTGCCCTGCTCCAAGGCAAGACCAAGGAAGAGTGGTACAACATGGTGGCGGACCGGGTGGCGAATGGTGATGGGCCCTGTGCGCCTCCCGAGTATGGCAAGTCTTGATCCTTTCACCTTGCTCTCTCCTGTGCGCGCGAGAGGCCCAGAGCCGACTGTATGGGACATATGTACGAGTTCCGAGCTGGTCTTCGCGCATGGGTGGAGACTTCTTCTGGCATGGACTAATACCCTCGTAGCGGAGTTCAGGGGACCCGGCATACATCACCGCTTCGACGATTCACCTGATGACTACGAAATGGACATGGATCAAAGGTGAGACCGTCTTGCGTTCCCTTCCCTGTCTCGGCGAGATTGCACAGATCAGATACCTGCCAAATCCCTCGACACCACGAAACAGAATGTAGCTGACAAATTCTGAACAGGACGCGCCTATTTGGCAATCCCAACTCAGGTAGCGGTGGCCGCATCATTCTACTAGGGGACGGCACTGAGATCCACACAGGACACGACGACGATGGCGACGTGGACATGGAAGATCGAGGCGAAGCCGAGGAACTCGAAGACAAAGACCTTGTTGAGCAGGTACGAAAAGGTCAGGCAGACGCCAACGCCAACAAGGTCGATACGAGCGTCGTTGCAAACGGGAAAGGGCGGGAGGAGACACCAGGTCCTACTACATCCTCGTCAGAGCCATCAGCAACTGTCAAGGAAGTCAGAGCAGATTCGCCGGAGCACAAGAAGAAGGACGCGACTGCCGACCAGACGCCGGCGGAGCCGAAGATGCATGCCTTGGCCGACAATGTGGGCGACAAAGGCCCGAAGGCAGTGGCAGGCGACTCATCGCAGTAAAACACTCTGGGCGTATTTTAGGGTTTGCGCGGTGCGAGCATTGTTTATGACAGCAGGTGCAGATACTCGAGACGCGTTTCGAGACGGGACGACAGCAAGGCAAGACAACACGTAAATGATACCCTTTTGCGATGTCAATGAGTGTGTCTGCGACCGGCGCTGCAACTCGTGAGATTTGTGCGTCCAGACCTCAACATTGCCCGCTATCAGGGACGGCCGCGAAATACGACACCGCAGTGCTTTCGAGTGAAAGCACAAGCCTTTCCTACATCCATCTTTCGATCACCACAGGGCAAAGTGTAGACACACCGTGGTCGCGTGAACCCCTGCCTGTGCGGCTATAACTTCCTTTCTGACTGTCGTGCATATGCAAGCTGCCGTCTTTCCACAACCTGTCCTCCGGGCTGTTACATGCCCCAGATGCTAATGATTCATGGCTGCTCCGTCCTCGTGCCTTGTTGCATCGTCGCAGACGCGCCAAGCGCTCGGAGGACACTTTGGTGAAGTGTGCCAGCGCCTACCGTACGCATCCGCCATTCGCAGCATCCGAGCATCGTACATGTAGCCTGAGGTGCCGTCTCGACTCTCAAGTACGTCCTACGTCATAGCTCAAGCTCGATCGCGCGTGGTGGACCAACATCCTTAGCGTACCCAATGGCCCGGGTCTCAACTAGTTGTCCTCATCAAGAATCTCTCGACACACGCGTCACACTACCTAAGGAGATACACGCGCGTTGCAGGACAGTCCGCCCGCGTGGATAGCTTGAAGCTGCAGTGATGCCCCCGAAACGCAAGAGAGCGGGCACGACGTCCAAGGAAGCCGAGCCCTCGATTCAACCTGCCACGCATGATGCCTCTGCCGAAGACCCCGTCGATACCGGGGCCGAGGACGTGAAGGAGCGCAAGACGATGGATCCGCCCTCGAAACGTACGAGAGGGAGTGCTGCGGCGCACCCGGGCGAGGAGACGACCGCGTCGCCCACGAAGGCCGTCGGCCGAGCGCGAGCCGCCAGCGTGGCGGAGATGCCCGCCGACGGCCTCCCGAACGGCGCCGGCGAGAACGGTGAAGCGGGTACGATGCGCATGCCTCCGCCGCCTAAAGCAGGATCCGTGGACCCGGTCGGCTACAAGACCAATCCGCCTCCCGAGGGGAGACCGGTGAGGGTCTACGCGGACGGGGTCTTCGACATGTTTCATCTCGGACACATGAGGGTGCTGCAGCAGGCGAAGATGGCGTTCCCGGATACATATCTGATTGTGGGGGTCACGGGGGATACCGAGACGCATAAGCGGAAGGGGTTGACGGTCATGAGTGGGAAGGAGCGGGCGGAGAGCTTGAGGCATTGTCGGTGGGTGGACGAGGTGATTGAGGATTGCCCTTGGATCATCACGGTCGAGTTCCTGGAGAAGCATCAGATTGACTATGTGGCGCATGACGACCTGCCGTACGGCGCGAGTGAGGGCGATGACATCTATAAACCGATCAAGGAGAAAGGCATGTTCTTGGTCACGCAACGGACCGAAGGGGTCAGTACGACGGGCATCATCACGAAGATCATCCGGGACTATGAGCAGTACATCAGTCGACAACTTAAGAGGGGGTCGAGCCGGCAAGAACTCAATATCTCCTGGCTGAAGAAGAACGAGCTGGATATCAAACGACACGTTGCGGAACTCCGGGACAACATCCGGCAGAACTGGACCACCACCGGTCAGGAAGTGTCCAAAGAGCTCCAGAAATTCTGGCAGAGCGCAAGCAGCCGACCCTCGTCGCCGGCTCCTTCACGCTCTGGGTCAATCCGGCAAGCGAACGGTGCCAAGTCTCCCCTGGGATCGATCCGGGACGGCACGCCGGGTCGAGAGGGGAAGAAGAATCTGAACGACTTCGCGGCGGGCTATGCGATGGGGCTCATCGGTGGCGTCAAGGGGTGGATGGAGGGGAGCAGACGGCGCAACCTTTCCGAGGCGAGCCGGCCGCCGAGTCCGGGCAACAGCGATGGTGAGAAGAGTCCGGTCGAGGAGGGCTCGGCGGATCGGAGAGGGAGGCCATTGGAGCAGGTTGGGGCGGCACAGGACCGGCCTGGTGGGCCATCGAAGGTGGAGCATTGAGAGCCGGATCGTCCTGTCAAGCGCGGGCCCCGGGGTGTGATTTAGTATCGCCTGAGAAGGAAGATGATGGGAAAAACGTCAGATGAGCAGCAGATATTTCTGCTCGTGGGGGGCATGACTGCTGCCACTGGTGGGTGGACGGTCTGCGGTGGCCAGTCGGGAGAGGCGGTGGATGGTGTGATGATGCGGAGGAGGATCGGCGAGGCGTTTGGCGGACATACATGGGGCGTGATGCGCTGTGGTCGTCGAGGGACCGGAATTATGAGGCTTTCTGTGGATAATCGACCGTACCTCATCATGTCATCGGGGCTGTGCGTTTTTATCCGTTGACGAGGAGAGCACATGTGGCGCCGTGATCTCCGTCGCAGAGAGAGTGTGGAGACATGGTCGGGAGGTGTCTCCGGGGATTTTTGGATGATGATGGGTGGGGAAGGAGGAGCACCTGCCATGTGTCTCTACATGTACATATATCCTTGTGTGTGTGTCGCGATTTGCATGATGATGATGGTGATGATGATGATCTGCCTCCGTGTTCATCATCATACAGCGCTGATACTGACCTGCAGTCCGAGGCACGCTCCTGGGATTTGATTTAGAGTAAGGCGAGGCGGCATGCACGTGGCGTCGCAGCTGCGTGTGATGATGAGGCAGGGTATTCTCCATCATGGCGCTGCTTCTTCTTCTTCTTGATGATGATGATGATGATGATGATGATGATGATGATGATGATGATGATGATGCTGCTTATTATGATGATTGTCACGGCCGGGCGCCCTGCCAACCTCGCGAGCCATGATCCTTTTTGGCCCGGGCGCCCTGCCAACCCTCGCGAGCCCCCCTCCCCCCCCCCCCCCCCCCCCCCCCCCCCCCCCCCCCCTCTCGCTGCGGCCTGGATCTACCAAGAGAGACGAGGATCTCCTGGGACCACGAGGCAGACGCCTCATCATCCTCCCGGAGTCTCACATCATTCATTTCCAGGGTTGGTGGGTTTGGACGGTTGGCGGCAGGCTTTGTTTGGGTGGCGACGGGGGCGGGATCCATGTCCTGAATGATGATGATGAGGAGGATGATGAGACCGGGCGGGCGAGGGGGGAGGGGGAGATCAGATCTTGGTTCTTGTTATTATGATAAGATGGGCTGTGCGTCGCTTTGGGGCTGGAGGCGAGACAGAGATGGGGCATGGGGAGGATGTGTAGGCTGACTCGGGGGTCTGGTCTGTCTTGCGATCGACGGGTACGTGTACTGGATACTCATGATGATGGTGATGGTGATGAGGATGATGGTGAGGATGAGGATGATGAGGGGGTGATGGGGATGGCACTGGGGAAAGGGAAGAGGAGAGGACATGTACGTGGACATGTACATATCGTGGACGATCTGCGCCCTGCTCTTCCCGGGTTCTGATGAGACCGACAGCATCATCCATCCCGACGTGCCAAGGCCACAACGGCCGCGTAAATCGAGACGCCGATGCCTTCCTGGAACACCTGGGAAGCCCACGCCCGCACCGGCACCGGCACCCGCACCGGCACCCGCACCCGCACCCGCACCCGCACCTCTTTTCATGCGAGCTTCAGGAGTGACACTGACACTGACACTGACACGGGCACTGGCACTGGCACCACCCACTGGCACTGGACCCAGCACCACCATGGCTCCCAGTCATCACCTGCGACGTTGGGTCCCACTCGACCGCCATGTCCCGATCGACTGCGAGACCTAGCAACCAACCAACCAACCAACCAACCAACCTGGCCCCGGGATCGCCAGGGACGTCATATCATCACATGTATCGCTGCCCGTCCCTGAGAGAACGAGAGCGGACCTACAACTAACTGCATGCGAGAGCCCTTGCCTCGCTCCCTCTCCCCCCGACCTGACTTACTTCCCCTCACCCCCCTCCTCCTCCCCTACGACGGGGCGAAACCCGCGGACCTCGCGGAAGTCTCATCTCATCTCCTCTCCCACACCCATCACCACCCTTTGCCCCCCCCCCATCCCTCCTACCTCGACCACCTTTCCTTCCTTTGCACCACCTTCTCCTTCTTTTTCTCCTTCTTGTCGACTTCATTTCCTCCACCGTCGCTACTGATTGGGACAGCATCACCATCCCGGTAATCCCTTCTTCGGCCCTTGCCTTGGGTGAGCGACGTCAGACACGACCGTCTTCAGCATTCCTGCCGCTCCTTGCAGTCAGTCACTCGCCTCTTCACCCGACGACCGAAAAACACCCCGGCACGCCACACAAGGGAGCCTCCGCGTCGCTCCCAGCTCCGAGAGACGTCTTCCTCCAGAGACCACACTCTCCAGTCACCATCGCAGACGCTCGCGGGCCCGGAAGAAGCGCCGTGGGTCGCTCGTCCTCCACAGGTGAGTACCGGGCCGGTCGCACCACCGTCCCTCGGCATCCCGCCGGGCGGTGGCACCATCCGCCGGGATGGCTGGGGCGAGCCGCGAGATGGGGACAGCTACGACATGCTCACCACGCTTGCTGTCGCGGGCGGGAGAGACACCGTGCGAGATGAGGCTGACGAGTGGACGTGATGCAGTGATCCCCGTGATTCCCCCAGCACATTCGAGGCAGAGACCACACACACCCACACACACCCACACACACCCACACACACCCACACACACCCACACACACCCACACACACCCACACACACCCACACACACACACACACACACACACACACACACACACACACACACGGGACCGCAGAGTCAGGTGGTCCGGCGCACGCAACTGTCTGAGATAGCAAGCGGCATGAACGATTCCTGACCGTCACGTGTGCGTGGGCAGATCGTCCACTCCCTCTCCGCAGACCTTGAGCACGATTCTAGCGAGGCCGCAAAAGATGCACCAGCACGACCAGGAGCGTCGCGAGTCCGTCTCGATGCCTTGTTCACCAGCGGCCACACGTGAACGGGCGGGCTCGCGTCACCACGGGGAACAGAGCCCCGCTGCGGCCAGGCAGAGTGCCATCCAGGCCCCGCCACCGCCGGTGATGTGCGGGGGAGGGTCACAAGAGCCAGGCATGACCCCCTGGGCGGCCACGACGCCCGCCGAAGCGACCGTGCGCACACCGACCCCCCCCCCGAGGCATCAACCACCGTGGATACAGACCGACGGCATGATCAGAGACGACGTCTTCAACTACATCCTGACCCACTACGACGGGCACGGCGAGCCCGACGCCGGCCAGCGCCCCGGGAGGGGTCCCGGCCGGAACCCATGGGCCTCGGCCGGGACCGACCGGGAACCCGCCGCGTGTGCGTTCGAGAAGGCGAACCGACACCCCCCCATCACCCCGGAGACCCTGGTCGAGCTCGACATGTCACGCATCATCAACAACCCCAAACTGCGGCACGACATCAACTTCGACCGCGACCTCCACTTCCGCGCCAACACCGAAGGGCCGCGGGGCGAGGAGAAGAAGAGGTCGGCCGAGCGGTACTGGCGGGCGCTGGAGGCCGAGTTCTTCATGTATTGCTTCGCCGGGCTGCACCGGCATCAGGCCCCTCCCCACTCGTCGGACGGACCCGACTACTGGGAACGGGTGATGAAGGCCAGTCAGAAGCGCCTGCCGAAGCTCTTGAGAGTCGTCCGGGACATCCTGAAGACGCTGGTCCCCGATTACGAGCAGCGAGCCATCACCGCCCGTCTCGATGTGAGCTTCATCATGCAGGAGATCACGAAAGGCGTCTGCGACCTCGTCGACCTCAGCGATTGGCTGGCCCAGGTGCTGAAGAAGCACTGCGCGCCCATGCGCGACGCCTTGGTCGACTCCATGCAGGCCAACATGCAGGAGGGGGCGGGGCACAACGACTGCGCCCAACTGGTCAAGGGCCTGAAGAAGCTGCTCTGGGCGCTGGAGGGCATGAAGATCGATGTCGCCAACCATCAGATCCGGCACATGCGCTTGATCTTGGTGGACGACACGGTCAACTTCCAGATCCGATACAATGCTCATCGCATCGCCGTGGGCAAGGTGAACGCGGGCCAGGCCCGTCGGTGGTTGGACGACGAGATGGATGCCCTGATGATGTGCCGCGGCACGCCGCATCCCTCCCCGCTCGAGGCGATGAGCTCGGGCATGATGAGAGAGCTCCGGGGCCAGGACGCGCCCCCCGGACCGCCGACGTTCTATCTCGACTGGGAGCGACTCCAATCCCTCCAATCCGAGCTTCACCGCCGCGTGTCCTACCAGATCTGCCACGACATCGTGAGGGAATGCTGCGCCCCCAGCACCCCTCCGAACACGCTCCGGCGGACACAGGCCGACCTCTCCGTGACCATCCACGCGATCCTCCAGGACACCGAGGCGCACAGCTTCCTGTCGGCCGTCCCGAACATCGCCGTGGCCATCCTCCAAGGCATCCTCGACATGGAGGGCCGTCGTCCCCCGTGGGACGGCACCATGTTGCCCATGATCGAGATGAAGCTCACGGCCGATCTGAATCCCACCTCGCGAGCGTTCGACAAGCTCGCGCGGGCCACTTGCGACCGTCTCCGGGAGAAGGTCGACGCGCGCGTCGAGAAACACCGGCATCTCAACGCCGTGCAGCTCCAGGATCTCTTCGTGCCCCAGCCGCCGCCCTCATCGTCGGTCGCCATCGGTGGCATCGGAGCCGTGTGCGCACCTCCCCCGCCGCAGGTCCAATGGGATCCCGAAGAAGAGTTGGTGGGGAAGATCACTCACGTCCTGTGCTTGCATTGGCAAGTCTGGGCCGATCTGGTGTATCTGGCCGATGATCAGGACGCGACCCCGAGCGCGCCGGCGTCGGGGCCGCGCTCGCCCCACGCGAGTGCGACCCCGACCGTGCCCGTCGCGCAAGCCGTGTATGCGCCGGGGAGGAAGTGGCTGCCCGTCGGGGTCACCGTCACGGAAGTGCCGAGCCAAGGGGCCTCGCCGTCCCCGATCCCCATCCCCATCCAGCATGAGGACGTCGATGACCTGGACGGCCCGACCGAATTCGGAGAGCTGGACCCGCAGCAGGACTGAACCGACGACGGAAATCTTGTGACGTCGACACCGACGTCGCTGAAGACCGATCCAGATGCCTGGCGTCGATGATCCACACGGCGCAGCGGACGCTCGCCGACACCCTTCCTATTGTCCACACATCTCTTTCCACACTTCCTACTGGAGAACCTTTCAAGGGGACCAAAATTGATTGTTGATTAGCATGGCGTTGGGGCGTTTCTACGCCCTGATAATGAGTTTTTGGGCATTTATGGGGGGGGGGGGGGGGGTTTGTCATGGCGTTCATGTCATTTGCGGGACCGGCGAACGTCCTGACAGTGGCTGGAATAATCGGCTGAAGGTTGCGGGAAGATACCCCCAGAGTGAGGTGCGGGTCGTGCTCCCAGTCGAGGCGGGAGGATCTGGAGGCTGCTTGGGATTTGGGTGTTTCAGGATGCTATGGGTCATGGGTGCCAGCATTAGATATTCAGGTTTTATTACGAGCGAATTGACCGAGATCCGTCGATAAAAGGCTTTGCAGGGGTCTCGAGCCGCCACTACCTATCGGAGCGAATCGCGGATTCTGCTGACCAGGTTGACGTCAACGTCAGGCATTCCCACATTTCTCAATGTCCCACGCTGAGTACATGTCATGAATCGACTCTGATCCCCTGCCCTCCGTGTCCCGTTATGAACCCCGCCGCCCCGACCATGGCCACCCCGCTCCCGAAGAGACTGTCCCACCTCGCAACATGTCAACCGCCGTCCCACTCCCGCACCTGGCTGTCCACCCCACACCCGCACCTCGCGCTCCTCGCGACCGCCTGTTCCGACAAGACCGTGCGCCTCTACTCCCTGCAGGACTTCCGCCAGCAGAGCACCATCTCCGGCGGGCACAAGCGGAGCATCCGGTCCGTGGCGTGGAAACCCCACGGCCACCAAGGCGAGAGCGTGCTCGCGACGGGCAGCTTCGATGCCAGCGCGGGGATCTGGCGGCGGTGGGACGAAGGCGCCGGCGCCGGCGATGACGTGCCCGCCCGCGGTCTGAGCGGGGGTGCGGATGAGGGGGGAGGGGGGGAAGAGGAAGAGGAGTGGAGGTTCGCGGTCGTGCTCGACGGCCACGATTCCGAGATCAAGAGCGTGGCGTTCGCGCCGACGGCCCCGCTGCTCGCGACGTGCGGTCGCGACAAGAGCGTGTGGATCTGGGAGGAGCTCGGGGACGACGAGTTCGAGACGGTGGCGGTGTTGCAGGAGCATGACGGGGACGTCAAGTGTGTCGCGTGGCACCCGGGGGAGGCGTGTCTGGCGAGTGGGGGGTATGATGAGGTGGTGCGGGTGTGGCGGGAGGACGGGGACGATTGGGCGTGCTGTGCGTGTCTGGCGGGCCATGGGGGGACGGTGTGGTGGGTGGAGTTTGAGGGGGTGCGGGGGGGGTCGGAGGTTGGGGGGGTGGGGGGGCCGCGGCTGTTGAGTTGTTCGGATGATCTGTCGATTCGGGTGTGGAGGCGGGTGGGGGGGGGTGGTGAGGGGGGGAAGAGGAGGATCGCGAGTATCTGGAGGGATCGCGATTTCGAGGAGGCGTGGGTGGAGGAGGCGCGGCTCCCGCCCGTGCACGAGAGGCCGGTGTACGCGGTGAGCTGGTCGAGGCGGACGGGCCGGGTGGTGAGTTGCGGGGGCGACGGGAGGCTCGTCGTGTACGAGGAGCGGGGGCAGGGGCTCCAGGAGCGAGCGGGTGGTGGCGGGGTGGGGATGGGCGCGGAGGCACACGGGGGGGTTCTCCCGACGGAGTGGATCGTCGTGGCGGCGGTGGAGGACGCGCACGGGGTGTTTGAGGTCAACCATGTGGTGTGGGCGCCCCGGGCGGACCCGGGCACGAGGGAGGAGGGGGAGGAGGTCGTGGTGAGTACGGGGGATGATGGCGAGGTCCGGGTGTGGACTTTGGAGTGAAGTGCGGTGGGCTGCCCTCGCACGAACGGGGGTGTTTTCGATCTCCCGTCTTGGGTGGCATCGCTCCGGGACACACAATCGATGTCGGGCCCGGGGAGGGGGGGGGGGGGGGGGGGG